>JANHFR010001656.1:74488-89227 GCA_032468015.1 Mimophis mahfalensis | reverse complement strand
AAAGGAAAGGAAAGGAAAGGAAAGGAAAGGAAAGGAAAGGAAAGGAAAGGAAAGGAAAGGAAAGGAAAGGAAAGATGTCATCCTGACTATACCGGGGCAAAGCTGGGTAATCAGCTAGTAGGTTTATATACAGTATTTCATTAAACTTACTAGCCTTTAAAGCACAAGACAAAAACAAGTAACAAATTCAGATGTTAGTCTGAGAAATGTAATTTTTATGAACACCTATATGGATATACTCTTGTGTAATAATGTGGGATTTAAAATCTGCTTGTTTCTCAAATGTGGTTAGGTGTTGAAAGTCTACATTCTTTTAAATTTAGGTTTATTGGCAATGAACAAAATGCTGGAGCTCACTTTGCGATCAGTCCTTATTTTCTGTATTTGTAAGAGAACCTTGGCTGCTCCAGCTGTGATTTATGCAGCATGAAGTGCAAACCTTGACTTTTCTTGCCATAACAATTCAGTGGCTTCAGTCTTACCTATTAACGACAGGTTTTTTAAAGATGTGGTTTGCTGAACAAGACACAATAATCTGGGGCTTGCTCATAGTACAAAACTGTAACAAGTACATTTAGCAAGAATGGACAAGCATAAGCAATAATTTCAGAAAGCCAAGTTTTTGTCAAGCTAGTAAAATGTGTCAGTCACTCATCATCGCAGTTCAAACTCTGTCCATTTTCTACTTGTATGCAGCATTTGTGCAAAGAAAAGGAGTGATGCGTAATTTATCATTTACTCATCTCCTGTCAGGTTAAGCCAGGATCCTTGAAGCCAGAGTTCATTTCTTTATTTTCTTACATACAGTAGACAGAATCTTGCTAGACTAAACCCTTATTACTCTCTCCCTGATGGATATATCCTGGGAGTCTAGGGCAGGGGTGTCAAACTCACATCATCATGGTGATGTCACATGATGTATCGGGACTTTTTCCCTCTTCGCTAAACTGTGTGTGGGCGTGGCCAGTGCATGATGTATCCAGCTCACGGGCTGGGAGTTTGACCGCCCTGTTCTGGGGAATGGCTATCCTCACTTTCTTCCTCTCCTCTCTAGCTCAGGACTGTGCTGTTCTTGTGTCTCTTCTCTTTTTGGAATCTGCTCCCTCCTTCATAAGAAATTGCAGCTTCATGGTAGTATCCCTGAGCACCCGGTTTTGGCTGAATATACAGTAGAATAGATTTGGGTGTAAGAGTTCTCACATGTTATACTCAACATAAATATGATGCAATATGGTAGGTTTGCAGGTCAGGTTTCAGCATGCTATTTAAACATACTTTGGTGCATGTTGTCTCAGCTTCATCCTTTTCAATTTCTTTCAATTATGAAACTTTTTGATAATGTATTACTCTATACCCTTTGGATGATATTTTTATTATATTGTATTCAGGCAATTGATCAAATGTATCATGCCATATTAAAAGCACACACATATTGACATTGATTTTACTTGTATCTCTTTGTCAGTATCCATAAAGAGACCAGTATAAAAAACAAGATATATTTTTTTAAAGGAGATTATCCAAACTAGGGAGTAATTTCTTTGCCTTTGCTAATAGCACTGAATGATAACTGGAATGTAAGAGCAATATCATTTCTTAGAAGAATTCTGTTCTACGATTCTTTTAATTAAAATCCTTTCTGTTGATTGAAAGTTCATACTCTGGTGTTTTCCTTAATATATTCGTAAATCCGTTTGGACTCCCTTGTTGGTGATATCTTTCATTATAATCCACTTAGCTGAGTTCTTAATTAAACTTCTAAATACAAAGCTTTCATCATTATATTTTCAGGTCATATACTGAAATTCAGAAGTTGAAGTCGAAGAGGACTTTTGTGGGTTTCATATTTCTCTTCCCCCTTTATGGCAATAGACTGAAGGAATATTTTAGAGCTCATATAGGAAAAGTGTATAGAACTACTAGACAATTATGCCGTGTTTGGTCATCATTTCAGAACTATTTCTTACTTAAAATGAGAAACAGGATGAGCAGTGGGCAGAAAAAAGTGGTGAGAGCTGAAGCAACCTCTGATTTCCTGCTGGCTTCCCCATTGAATTTCCTTGTGAGAATTTGTCAGAGAGCATCAGAAATCTTCCCTTCCCTTCCTTAACCCTCCCTTCCCTTCCATCCTCTATCCTTTCCCTTCCCCTCCCACATCACCCCTCCCCCTTTCCCTCCCTTCTCTTCCCAGTGGCTGCTGCTGGGTGGGGAAGGGAGTAGAGGATTGCAAGCGTGGCTGGGAAATTGTCATGCAACATTGAAAAAAAGAAGACCATGTGACCACAGCAGCAGCCCAGCCAAAGTTAGCAGCACTGAAGCAGCCATAACTTCCCCAAATTTCATTCCCTCAGGAATCATGGGTCCCGAATTTTGGACACATTCTGTATGCTAGCCCATTTAAAGTATCTTGGTTCAAAAATTGTTACCCAGTTTTGCCCAGTTAAAAGCCACAGCAATGAAATGTGCTAGGCTACCTTTCTCAGAATTCCCAGCCTCTGAGATCAATGGCTCATCAGGCTGTCGTAGACTATGAAACAAGTATTCCTGAGTCTAACTAGAGGGCCTTTTTTTCTTTCTGTCAAAAGCAAGTTAGTCCACAAAATTAGAAGCAGGTACAATATTTCTTCAGGTATTCTAAAAATCCTCCCACTCCTTGCTCAATGACAATTGCCATCCTCTCCAGAACTCTGCCCCAGCTTTATAGTTCTCCTTTCAGCTGGTCTCTGTCCAATTACATTGCTTCTCCTTCCTTCAAGTCTGTCCTCCAGTTCCTCCCATGGAGTGTTGCTCCCTTAAGTGTATGGCCTTAGAACTCCTATTGTCTTCCCTGGTGCTTCAGTTCTTTGCTTTAGCTAAGCTCCCTGCTTTGCATCTGCAGTGGCACAGGCTTTCATCCATTCCCGACTTAAGATGACTTAAAAAGCATCCATTTTCAAAGCCGGGAATGAAAAGGCAAAGGAGACAGTTTTCTCTTAAGTTTATTCAGTCTACATTTTACTTCACACTATGTGCTTCATTTTCTCCCCCATTTATCTGTACAATATGGATATGGGAATAGACATATGAAGATACACACACACACATTTGCATATTTACAGACAGACAGACAGACTGTAGACAGCTGAATGAGAAATTAACTCCCTTATTTCTCCTCTTCTCATAAGCCCGTATAACTTCTGGAGGCTTGAAATATACAATAGATGAAACAGATGAAGTGGTTTGGAGGTCTTCATAATGCAATTTATTCACGGTGTGGCGGATCTGCAAATGGTGCCATGCTGTATGTGTGGTATTTTTAAAAAAGCTTTACATGAACTATTAATATTTGTGACTGTGTTATAAAAACTATAACTATGATTTTGCTATTTAACTTTGAGTGAGTCTAACGAGTCAAAGTAGTTTGCTTGACACCAAGATATGAGGATCTGGCACAGAGCACTTTAATTTATTACAGTTTTTCCTGACTTTACAGAATTTCCATACACATGTCAAGGGGAGCAGCTGATCTGTTTGGTTTTGCAACCATCTCTCCCTTTATCACAAGTATGCTGAGACTTTGAAGTAGGGCTCTTGTGCATATAAAGAACTTTATACCAGCCAGTGATGCTTTTAATCCTTTGAATTTGTTATCTTCAGATATTTCTTTACTTGACAGGCACTGTGAATTGCAAAACTTGGAAAGTATCTTTGCATGTCCAGCCACACATCTCAGTTCGACCTGACAAAAGCTATTGTTTCTAAAATTTGACCTCTTCTATCTTTACTCTGCTTTGTTTTTAGAAAACCACCACCTTGGGTGGTGATTAGGATCTAGACATTCTGCCAGAAAGCATTTTCATGTGATAAACAAATTTAGGTAGAATATTTGTAGAAGAAAACCTGCATTAATCTCTTGGTTAATTCTGATAAAACTGACCTGAACTCATGCTAGGAATAAAGACCAAGAAACCCATAGGGCATAGAGTCAACTATAGTTGATTTATAATAGGCAGAGTGATAGAGGGAACTGGGAAAGACTGGAGCTATTTTGCTAACTTAGCACATTTACTTAAATATGTTCTGCTGTATATATATTTAGCTTTCTCAGCCCAATTCACCTCATGGTGTTGTAGGGAAAATAAAAAGAAGAACGTGTGTTGGATATGTTCACTGCCTTATCTGTAAAAATTAATAAAGGCAGGGTATAAATAAATAAGTAAATAAATAACAATTATTCATTTATTCTCTAAAATTTCTTTAGCAATACCAATAGTACTTAGATCTATATATCATCCCATGGTGCTTTACAGCACTCTGTGGGCAGTTTACAATATTAGCCTATTATCCGCAACAAATTGGGTCCTTATTTTATCTATCTTGGAAGGATGGAAGGCTGGGACAGCCTTGAGTCCCATTCTAACCACTGTACCACCAGGGCTTTATAGAACGTCAGATTTGAACACATCCATTGGCCGCCCATCTTTCTGTAGGGTAGCTCTAAGTGACTTTCAGTCATAAAAATAAGTCTACAATTAAAACACAACTAAAATCAAACACTGAAACCTAAGGACACACAGGGAGGGCTGGGGCGGAGTGGGGGCAGGTGGGATTTGTTGTTACTCGATCAGCCACCTTCTCTTCTGTCTCACTTGATTCAGCCGCAGTTCAGAGTTGTGCAAGCAAAACTTCCAATGTCTTAAAGTTTACAAGCCAAAACTGACAGTCTGTAAAACTATCACAAGCAGTTCAGAAACAAGCCAAGGTCTTGATTAATGAGGTCAGGGAAGGGAGCCATTAAAACTAATTACAGACATCAGAGCTACTAACCAGAAGCAAAGAACCAGAAATAAAGCTCAAACACGGAAAGGCCAACATTGTTTCATGCAAAGGAAAGTACCTGCAACCACACCCCTTATAATTCCCCTAGGGTGTGGCCCAATCAGTGACCAGCCGAAGCCTGGCCTCTGCCCCTTCAGAGTTGCTGCTCCTTTCTGAGCCTGTGCCTTTCTCTGACGTCCAGCAAGGTCTCCTCCCCGTTGCTGTCAGTTCTCACCATCTCTCTCTGATTCGGAGTCTGCTCAGCCTCTGCTGGCACTCTGACAGCAGCCGGCTCCTGCTGGACCACTTGGGGGGGATGCCACCTCTGGCACACTGCCAGCTACCAGCTGCAGGTCATCATCCAAATCAGACTCATTTGGCAAAGCAACAGAAGGAGATGGGGCCACAACACCAATGTGCTGTTCCTCCACTGGGGCCCCAGGCAAATTGGCGGAGCCAGGCCTTTAGGCCCTTATGAAAGTAGAGAAGGCCAACACTGGCCTTAAAATATTTGTATTTGTGTATTTGAAACTCCAAGATTGGTCCCATTATGCTCATATTAGAAACTATTAAAAATACTTTGAGGACAGCTGTATAATATATGCTCAGAGGAAGGCAGGCTTTGAACTTCACCCAGTTTCTTGTAGCAGTTCAACAGAAAAAGTATTTGCATGATCTTGAACGAGTCCTTGGGTCCTAGCTCAGTGCTGCAGAACTCAAAAAGATTGTTCAAACCAACAGGATTTTGATTCTCATTTCATCATGTGAAGCAGAATCATTAAACAGAAGGAGAGGACTTCCAACCAAATCACAGAAGCCTTAATTTTCTATTCAATCAATAGTGTTATGTAACAGGTGTAAGCTGCTGCTCTCCAGTTGTGTTGAAACCACAACTCTGGGTTTCCTGGCATTGTTTCTGCTATCTGTAAAGAAAGGGAGAGAAAGTGAAGCTGGAGCTGAAATATTTTTGAAATTGGCCTGACCTTTAGAAGACCTAAATCAAGGAGTTTGTATTTAAAGTCCTCAGTGTTCAATTAAAGAAGTAAACTAAATTAAACATAACAAATAGTCCCAATAATTTTTCTTCACCAGAACAGATGCTGAATTTCAAATTAGGCAAAACCTTTACATGGTTTTACTTTCCCATTAATATAAACTAAAAGCTATTGGCTCCATGATTATTTTAACTATGCTGCTCAATTATATTAATGAATGAAATCAGACAAAAATGTTATAATTATGCCAAGCTGAGTAGGCTAAATCTGAAGGGTAGAATTATAAGTTTATCATGATGGCGACCTTAAAATTTAATTATATAGCACTGTACTAAAAATCTGTGTGTATATATATATATATGTGAAGGCAGAGCTTGTCTGATATGTCATGGTTAAGATGTTAGACTAGGAGTACGGAAACAGATTCTACTTTAGACATGCTGGGTTACTTTAAGCCAACCACTTTCTTTTAGCATAATATACCTAACATGCTGTTGTTCTTGGGAAAAATTAATAGAGAGATCATGATGCACATAGGTTTTAGCTCCTGAATAGAAGGTGGGATTAAAAAAGTGTGTATGCTTGTGTGCTTGTGTATGTGTGCGTATAGGTTTTCTGTAATATCTTGTTACATATAATTAATAGAAAAGGAATTAAAGAAAAGGAAGAGAGCAAAACAATAGTCTATCTATCTATCTATCTATCTATCTATCTATCTATCTATCTATCTATCTATCTATCTATCATCTATCGTATGTTCTTATATTCCCATACTTGTTTATATATAAATAAAATTTTATACAATTTTTTCAATAATAGATGATCATATCCTACTGTAATTGTTCATGCATAACCTCTGATGATAAGCGACTGATTCATATGTTGTAAATAAATGCAAATCAGATATTCCATCCACTGAGTAACTGGGGCTATAATTTTTTTCTCCTAATATTGAAGAACTAATTTCTTTGCAATATGAAACAATAAGAATTCATTCTACTGTCTAGCCATCACCATCATTTTTCAGGTAATATGTACAGTATTTGGTTTGAAAGATTTGGACATTCAAGTATAGTAAAAGTCAAATTAGTATATATGATTATTTCTTTCCAAGCAGAATGGCATCACAAAAATGTATGCTTTAATGATATATTGTTCCCATTGCATTGTTATTTATGTGATACTTGTAATAAATAAATAACCAAACAAAAATAAATAAATAGATAAACTGAATTTTGGGTGGCTAACTCTGCCTTATTAAGAACTGCACACTATAGGTTAACAATTTAACATTTTGTGTTTAGAAATATCCCAAAGGTTCTTTTTAAAAAGGCACCTGGACTTTAAAAAGTCCACTTGCTTTTTGAAAAAGCACCTTTGGGACAACCATGACCTGGATGATTGAGAATCTCCATAAACATGCTTAAAGAAAAACTGCAAAATTATGTGACTAATCCTTTTGGATATGAATCTGTTGCTGATGGTTCTGTAACATTTTACTAGATAACAAATTTCCTGTTTAGATAAAATAAGACAAATGGCTGGTAGCAAATGTAAGATGTTAAAATAAATAAATCCTTACAATTATGTTTTTTTTAAATCCCCATGAAATATAAAATATTGGGAAGTTTGACCTGTATTCATTTTGCTCTTGGGAAAAAAGCTGCCCCCCCCAACACACTTCACAGCACATTTTTTGACATTCAAGATATGACCATTTGCACTCTACCTTTATGAGAAATCTAAAAAGCTAGTGGTGGTTTTTCCTTGACAAATGTGAGATTCATCACACAATCAGACAATCCTTTTTTTAAAAAGGGGGGAATTACTGGTAATTCAAAATATAGGTATATGTAGATCATTGCTACTTCGGGAACTGAGGGTTATAGTCAGGGGTCTTGAAACAAACTTCAGGGGAAAAAATGAAGTTTATTGCACATATTCAGGGAGGCATGGATGATGTAGAGTAGGTGTGGCCACTTTACAGTAGTTGGGAGTTCTTGAGAAAAATTGGGGGCTTTTCTTTGTTTTATAAATACAATACAATAATTTTAAGACTGATATTATACTTTTTAAGGCTGTGCACAATTCCAAAACAATCTGGAAGAAGCACTTTTGGTCCTCTTAGGAGCACAACATGCCTGAGGAATTCTGGGAGCTGAAGTCCACATACCATAAAAGGTGCTGAGTGGGTTAGCACTGTATTAAACTATTGGGATTTTTTTTTCTTTCTTTCCCAGGCTTCTGCCTGAAAAAGAAGTGCTGATGCTTTAAGAACCACATTATTTCAATGAACACATTCCTGAAACCATCCTCATTTTTTTCTGAGACTCATACAGGAGTCTGCACAAAGATGGATTGACAAAGATGCTTGGAAGGCCTCCGAGCCTCTTCTGCCTAACGTTTTTAGAAATGTGCACAATTCTAATATTTTTCATCTGTAGCCTACCTCAAAACCCTGGGAGGGGAGTTACCTGCTATCCTTGTTTAGTAATCATGATGTGAGGGAGCTTTTTCCACCAAAAGAGAACTTAGTAATCGTGTGCAGCCTTGAAGCATTCATCCATATCTTGAAATGGAGACACAGGACTTATCCTGGGCATCACAGGTGGTTCTATAAGGACATCTTATAGAAGATATTGACATTTGAAGTGGCTGGAGGACTAAATTTTTGTTGGGCAACAACTCTTTATTTGAATTCCCAAGGACATTAAAAAAATAATAATAAATGGCAGCAAGCAGAGACTAAGCACTTTCCTGTATCTAAATTGCACCAAAGCCTTTTCTTTCTAGGACATGTTTTAAAAAAGAACTGGTGACTACATTCTTTAACAAGGTTTTGTTTCTTTCATTTTTAGGCATAGTGAAGTGAACTGGATTGATCTTCATGAAGTATGTTTCTGAGGGATAGCTGGTTTTGTGCTCGCTGGGCATGGAAAAACATGAAAAAGGGCTTAATAGTCCTTGCCTTCTTCTTCCTGCACGCTTCTGATTTGGAAGGTAGAACGTCACCTCCCTTTGTCTGGAAAACAGGTAGGGATAAATGAATCCTTAACTGATGTTTACAGCTTAGACAATTGTGGATTCTTCAATCACTCACAAGATTGGATCATACAGATGTTTGGAAAGCAAGGAGACATCACTCTCCATGTAGCCAGGTGACACGTCACTCACCTGCAGTTTGGCTTTTATTGCATCTGGTGATGGATGGAGGAGGTTACCCTCCTGATTTTTCATGAATGCTTTCATAGAACAGTTCATAGAATCACAGAGATGGAAGGGGCCTTAAAGGTCATCTAGTCCAAGCTACTGCTCTACGTAAGAACCATTGTAACATCTCTGCCAGATGGAATGTTGGAAGGAAGGTCTCCATTAAAGTAAAATTCATCACTTCAGGTGTCAGCCTGTTCCACTGGCCAACAGCTTATATAGTAAAAACATTTAGTTTTTCTTGTTTTAATCTATTGCCCCCTCTACTCTGGTAGAATCGGTCTACTCCTGCTACTATATGACAGCCACTGGATATTTGGAGACTGCTATATTTCTCCTCCCCTCAAGAGATCTCGTTTGTTGTCTAAGTGTGCCCAGTTCATTTATCCATTTCTCACAGGGTTTCACTTTTAGACCCTCTGGTGATCTTGGTTGCCTTCCTTTGAACTCACTTCAGTTTGTCACTGTCCTTTGCGCATCATGATGTCCAGAACGAGACCCATATTCCAAGTGGAGTCTGACTAGAATTGAGTAAGAGCAAAAAAAATTCTTTTCTTTAACCTCAGGCTAGCATTTAACATTTTAGCAGCTGCATCACATTGCTGGTTCACGTTTAGCTTGTGATTGAGAAGTAAATCCTGATTCCTTTCCTGTTGCTAAGCCAGGTTTATCTCATACCTGTCTCATACCTGCATCTTACAGTTTTCCCTCTCCAGATGCAGACCTGTATGTTTTCCTAGTTAAATTCCATTTATTCATTTCAGTTCAAGGCTCTCTAGAGTTTTCTGACTTTTCTTTCTTCTGAGCTGTAAGTTGTCCCTCCCAGGCTTCGGCTTCAGCTTTGATAAATGTCCCCTTATCCAAGTGCTGATAAAAAAAATAAAAATAAAGTGGAAGACCCAGGGCTCAGGACAGAGCATTCACTGCTTCCCTCCAAGCTGAAATGTAAGTAGTGATGGATTCTCTTTTAGGATAAACAGCTTCAAATAAGGTGAAATAGAAGCAGCGTTATTGTGGTAACTAAAACTGTGATAGTTACATCTACTTGTGTGTGGAACAAAAAGTTAGATGAGGTGCAAAAATCTGGAAGAAAAGAAAATCATGCATTAATTTGTCAATTTATATTTTGAATGCAGTATAGGCAGGGAGCTGGGGAAGAAAGAAAGCTGTATTCTTTAGCCGTCATTTCACAGTTTGGGTTTCAATAGCTAATCAAGTGCATTTTTATGTATAAAGGATTTTTGACAATGTAGTTTTGTGAGGTCTGGGTTTTTCTTGGTTTTGGTGCTTAGCTAGGTGTGTGCCACAAAGGATATAAGAAGCCCAACAATCCTCCAGAAAAGCTTTGGGAAAATAAATGTCTTTATTACATTTTTTAAAAGAAATAGCGGTTCAAACATTGCTGAGTCTTGTTGATTATAGTATTCCGATAAAAAGGGATATAAAATCCATTAATAATAATGGTATGAAGGTTGTTTCCTAGAGAAGTTTCTTAATGCAGGGAAATGCATCTTTCCAAAGGATGGAATGCAGGGGTGGGTTTCTGCTGGTTTCTGCAGGCGAACGAGTTGTTAGCATTGCTGTTGGTGATCAGAAGTGGGCCCACCCACGCCTCTAAACTACCTTTTATCACTGCACACACATTCCACTAAGATTAGAAAACAGCTGAGATGCGGCAAAGCTGAAAAACAGCTCAGCCGTGCTGCTGCGCCAATTAGCTGTTTTGTGGTTCTGCCTCATCTCAGCTGTTCTCTAGTCTTAATAGAATGCGCATGCAAAGCAAACCAGTTGTTAGACTGGTAGAAACCCACCCCTGATGAAATGGGAAAAAAGATAACAGTTCAAGGATTTTGAATTATTTCCCTCTATCTGCCTACTTCTTTTGGCTTTTAAGTATTGCCCATGGGGTTTTCATGGCAAAGATACTGGAGTGGGTTGCCATTTCCTTCTCCAGTGGATCACATTTTGTCAGAACGCTCTGCTATGACCTGTCCATCTTGGGTGGCCCTGCATGGCATAGCTCATTACTTCACTGCGCTATGCAAGCCCCTTCACCACGTCAAGGCAGTGATCCATGAAGGGACAGGAAGGCCTGGAGGAACATTAGACATGGAGTCACGATGGGTTGGACACGACTTCACAACTAACAACAACAAATCTACCTCTTATGTGTCGTCACTAGGGATGTGCTGTGCTTTGGATCTGTAGTGAAAACATGCTTCTGGCACACATCTGCACCTGTCGCCACCACCTTAAAAAAACTACATTTCCTTGGTTGGGTGTTTCCAGGAAAATATGTGTTGGATGTCAGGATGTCTGATGGTGCTGATTTGTGCCCTGTCTTTAACATTTCACGACTCAGATGTTATTATTTACCCAACAAAATTAAAAATTGTTTTGCCACATGGAGATTGGATGAGATTTCACTCTTGGTTAAAGTACAAATATTCAGGACTCCAACTAATAAAAACTTCTTAATATTCTCAAATACGATGAAGATCATAAATGCTCAAAACAATTACAAAATGAAAGGCAGGCGAGAAGAAAGGAAACATAACTAACTGAAAATGAAAATGAAACAGTATCTTTCAGGAGTACCTGGTGATCCCAGCCACCTCTATCTTCATTCTAAGCTATGAATATATTAAAAGAAAAATGGATAGGGGAGAAGGAATAATTCAATTCAGTTCATTATTTCTCTATAGATTGTTTTAATGTTGCCACTATTTGAATGTTCATCATTTATTTAAGTTAATTAACATGATTCCATATCAGGATCAAATAATTTTCCCATTCCAGTAGCCAGGGATGCAAAAAACTTCAGAGTAAAGAAAGTGAAAAAGAGAAATATTCTCCCTTGTCCTTTCTTCCTTGTCCATGCGCGTGCATGCGTGCACACACACACACACACACACACACTCACACTTAGTCTCTTGTAGACTGGCCATGAGATATATGCTTCTCAACCACTCTTGAAGGTAAACTTGGTTAATGTCATAGGCTCTTATCTCCTAATATTCCAAAGAATTGGAACAGGAAGATAAGATAATACAAGATATATAAGATAAGATACTAGGAAGATAATAAGACTTCTTTGAACTTTTAGGAGCAGTGTTGGAGAAAATATGCAAGTTACCACTTCCAGAAGAAGCTAAGAAAAGTCAGATTTCCATGGGTATAATTGGCAAAATTTAAGGGTGTTGGAAATGTTTGTTGTTGTTCATAAAACATGAAGTATTTCTGGATACGTCTTCTACATAGTTATATTGATCTTTGAAGATAAGCCTTCAGAATCTTAAAATACCTCAGAAGATTTAAGGATTCTTAAAATGTTTTTAAAAATAATTGATTTTTCTTTTCATGTATGGTGTATTCAAGACACTTGTAAAGAGCATATCAACATTTATGGATATATGAAATGTCTGGGTCAGAGTTAAAAAATCTGGTTTGAAAAAGTAGATCAAAATATTATTTTGGATTGCTTTTTCTTTCAAATGCAAAAAATGTTATTATAGTTAGACTGCCTTTTCTGCTGCTGTTAATCAGATGGTCTAAAATTTGCCCCCTGCCAATGCAAGTGGTTGGACATGCTGGTAGCCTTTGGATATTTGAGGTAAAATTCTGGCAGTTAATAAGCTACTTCATCCTTTGTAGTTCTGAGTCAGTAGTGTATATTAAGGGTAGGTAGGGTTACCATATGTGGGCTTTTAAAATCTGGATAAACTCTAGATGTCAGCAACTCCTAGCTCTTTTCTACCATATTTTTTTGCCAGATTTCATAATCCATATGTGATAGCCCTAGGGAAACAGTAGTGATTGATTTAGTGAATTAAAATTTACTTTTCTATTGAACAATGATATTTGAGGTAGCATATACTGTAGTAAGAATGCAATAGCTAAAAACAAACATTAAAAAAGCTAAAAGCACAATTTAAAAAAGCAAAATGACAGGTTAAAGACTGTCATTAAAAAAAATGCCAAGGAAGAATTCTGTTAGATTATAATTAGCTGGAGTTCAAACATTTAGAAAATGTGATTATATTCACCTCAAATTTTTGATTCACTTCAAATGTCAGACCAAAGCAGTGTTTCCTTCAGAGGTATTCAATAAGTAGCCTCATAAGGATAGAATTTAAAAAGGAGAATGCAGCATGTCTAATTTGTTTGACAATAAGCAGTCTATTGCAGGTCTCTTGATATTTTTTTAGAATTTGTACAGCTTTCATGAATTGCAATGGAGAAAAAAAGACATGTGTACTGGCACTTAAGTTGTGTACTGGCATTTAAGTATGAAGTCACAACACTTTTGGTAGCCTCTCCCAGTTGCATGACCATTTTAAGACTAGATCAGACATGGCCATTTTACAGCCCCCAGGCCACATCTAGCTCTGACTGTCGCTGTCTGGCCTACACGGATTGCTTTTATTTTGAAGATGACTCTATTTTTTCCTCCTCAATTTACTTATGTTTGTGTATACATGCGTACACACCTCCACAGCCCTATTTGGCTCTCCACAACAGTCCAGGTTTCTCATGTGGTCCCATGGAAAAATTAATTGTGCATCCCTACCCTGGTTAAATTTACTATTTTCAGTTGTGTCTTCAAGCTGTAAACCAATTGTACATGTGAGGTTGGCTTGTTTTAGGCTTTGATGGCAAGGATGTTCCAATGTTGCTGAGCACAATGAGTTGTGCTCTTAAATTGTAAGCCGCCCTGAGTCTTCGGAGAAGGGTGGGATATAAATGGGATTTTTTTTTTAAAAAGTGACCTATCAGGATTTCTTATTAGATATTTGCTCTTCAAATATAGCATGGTATATTATTCTTGTAGTGACTATACAAAGCATTATTTTGTGTTGATAAGAACTTAGTCTAGACTAGTGTAAATAGAAATGCGTTGAAATACAAATTTTTATACAAATCCATTACTTTGGGTATATCTGATTGTGTTTACACAGATAGAAAATTGCCCTCTTTCAAATTAACTGTTGATATTAATTATGTCTCATGTAGCTTTGTGCGGGTAATGTATTACTCAGTGCAGTCTCATGCAAAAGAGCTTTAAATTACATACAACAAAAAAGTCTATTCTTCCTAAGTATTCCAATATGGATGAGGCACTCAGCTTATCTTTCATTTTCTCCTTCCCACTGTACTTCACATATTTTATATGTGTAGATCAACATAGCCATTGACAAATGATCTCAACCTTTGACAGGCACCTCTATCAAACATATTCCAGCAGAACGTAATTGAGATCTGGCTGCTGCTAAAGGACATAAAATAAAGATTTCAATTACCCTGGCTGAAAATACTTAGAATTGCAACTTTTATTTCTGGAGATATTTTGCGTGATCATCATATTCCTGTGCTTTATCTCCATATTTGTGTTTTAGATGAGTTAATCTTAGTTAAAAGGCCAGCAAGAGCGTATTTTGGAAGCCTTGGCTCTATGCTGTGTCAAATTAAATGAGTAAAAAAAAAAAATGTCTCAAAGGGAGGTCTTTATCTGCATCCTTAAAGGCTAACTACTTTTCACCATGTTTCAGGTGATACAAAAATAATGCAATTAAAAATAAGGGTCATTTGGATGCAGAGATTCATGTTTAGCTAGCGACCATGTTAGTTTTCACAAAACAAGAGGATTAAAAAATAAAATAGCATATTTGCATGCGTTAGGACAAATTCCTTTCCACAGATAACCACAGTTCATTTTTAGGAATGATCTAAAAACACC
>JANHFR010001656.1:13680-26115 GCA_032468015.1 Mimophis mahfalensis | reverse complement strand
GCCTCCCACACTTTTATTTTACCTTTAAAGCAAAATTATAAAAAATATTGTAGGGACTCGGATGCTATTGGAAGGGTATCCCAGATAGGAATGCTTTAATTCTATTAAATTGTATTTTATTCCAACATAAATAGTGTTTACAGTTTGCATTGTAAAATACTAAGTTGAACAAAATGGATATTTCTAAAGGCCTATAAAATTAATGGCTATATGGGCCCAAAATGGATTGAAATACTAAAGGATTACATTCCCACTAACTTCCATGCCAGCTGCCAAATTGGAAATGGAACCCATAATACTAATAAACATTGGTAATGTAAATTACATTGTTTTCAATTGATTTATTCAAAGCATGACTAATTCTGGATCAATGCTTATCTTCTTGATTGTTGTTCTAATATGATCTGCTTAGTAGGTCCTAGAAAGCATTAAAACGTCCCAGTTCTTTTAGGTAATTTTGTCTCATCAAATAAATTTGTCTACATTCCAATGTAAGTGCCTCTGAACAATTTACAAAAAGAATATATGAGTTAGGAAAAAAGAGATGTATTTTTAATGTAATAACAGTTCTGCATGATATTGATAAAAGGAGGGTGGAGCTAGCTTGATTTAAATAAGAGATTTTAAATTTTTAATAAGATGAATATTACAGATTTTAAACCCCTTTTCTTGCTTATTTATTTTCAGTATATTATTTGACCACTGAAAACAACCACTTTACACCAAAATATATTTTCTTTGAAAAGAATATATTCTACATATTGTATCTTTAGACATGCAGTCTATTCAGTATATTTTCTTCATGACGCAATATATTTTGCTTAAAAATACTATAAGTAATGCAACTTAACCTTAATATATAATTATTTAGTGATTTTTCTGTTCAATAAAGAACTCAAGTCAAGATTTTTCACTTGACAATAAGTAGAGCAATCTAGTTACTCAATTTTTGTGACTGGCTTGGGAAATTAATTATCGTTATGCAGATAAAACATTCAATATTTAACTCTTAACTGTGATCAGTCAAAGTTACAATGGCACTGGAAAACATGAGTTGTGACTGTTTTTCACACTTACAATCATTGCACATGGTCATGTGATCAAAATTCAGATGCTTCACGATTGACTTATATTTGTGATGGTTGCAGTGTCCCAGGTTCACATGATCCCCTTTTTCAACCTTAACAACACTTAACAACGAATTTAACAACTGCAGTGATTCACTTAACAGCTGTGGCAAGAAAAGCCGTAAAATGGAGCAAAACTCACTTAACAAATGTCTCACTTAGCAACAGAAATTGTGGGCTCAATTGTGGTTGTAAGTTAAGGACTACTTGCTTCTCAGATATGTGTGCCACTTACTTTTCCCTAATGCTAAGTATTACTAGTATTTGTCATTTTAGTTTTAGAATTAATTGGCATCTTACCAATCTGGCTGAAGAGAAGATAGATGACCACCTCCTTAATGTTTTTGGCTGACAACCCTTTGATATTTCTTTTTATCTTCCATTCTGTTGAACCTCTGATGATCTTTAGGGCCATCTGGTCATTTGTTCTCATATACTGTTCCTCATCTCTTATTGTGCTCTTCCTCTACTGTATTGTGCCTTGGGAGTGAGTCTAACCCAGGGCTATCAAACTCATGTCATCGTGGTGGCATTACATGACGTATCAGGGCTTTTCCCCCCTTTGCTATACCAGCTGTGGGTATGGCTAGCACGTGACACATCTGGCCCATGGGGTGGGAGCTTGACAGCCCTGGTCTAACCTAACATTTTATAATGCTGTGATTTATTTGCCTTTCTTATCCTGGGCAGAAACCAACAATCTATTTCATTTTTAACACTATAGCTTTCGAAGAAGGAAGGGCAGGCTAGCAACAATATGATTTTCTTTTGCAAGCTTCTAATTGGCAAAACAAAGCAGAAAATCTAAAAGACTGTTTACTTGAATTACCTTCCTTCCTCCTAACATTCAGAGTTTACAGAGCTCTAGGGTTGTATAGATGATCAGCACCAGAGTATGACTGATTGATGGCTGGTCACATCATCCCAATGATAGTATGTGGTAGACTTGCCATGCAGATGAAAATGTAAATTTTAAAATTTTGTTTAATTTTATTTTAAGATTTCATGTAATTTTATTTAATTGTACTTTGAAAAATCATTTAATTCTATTGCAAACCTTGATTTAATTTAATGTTAAAATTTAATGTTAAAATTTAATTTAATGTTAACATTTAATTTAATTTTATGTTAAAATTTATTTAGTTTAAAAATGTCATTTAATATCATTTTAAAATTTTATTTAATTTTATTTTTAAATGTTTATTTTATTTTTAAATTTTACTTAGTTATATATTTTTATTTAATTTTACTTTTAAAAAGTGAAATAAAGGCTCATTTATTTCATTCAGAATAAGCAACAGTATCCATTGCAGGTGGATAAGTAGAAGCTCTCCCAGTTACCTTGGAGCCAAGCCAATATTTTCTTTGTGGCCACGGTGTAAACTGAGTGAACCCATGTTCAGAGCGGTCAAGGGATCAAGGTTCACCTCTCCCTCCTATGAATATTTCAGTACTTTCCCAGGCTTAGTCTCTCTCTACTCTATGATCTTAACCAGAGGTGGAAAATCAGCTTTAGAAGCACATGGAAAAGTTTGGCTGAAACAAACAAACAAACAAACAAACACCCCCCCCCCATACTTTTCTTATGGAAGCTGGACTCATTTTGTGACTAACTTTTAAAATGTCCAGCAAGTAATCAGTAACAATTACAGAGCTTTTTATGAAATACCTTTAAAGAAAGCATGTATTCCAGCCCTCCACGGAAGTAAGCTGTGTGACAGAAAAATCAGTATCAGAGTGCACTGCAAGTAAGTAAAATACCACAGGGCAAATGATTTAAGTGGCATTTAAGGTAAGGAAATAAAATAAATTTCCTCCTCTGCAGAATTTTGTAAAGAGGTTTGGTTTGTGTCACAATAATGATCAAATCTGTGTAAATATTTAATTCTCCTTTGCTCTCAGGAAATGTTTGTAGTAAAATTATTACTAAAACATAGTTCTGGTAGAAATTAATAGAATCTGTCTTTTTATACAACAATGTAAAGTGTAGAGCTTTGTTAAATTATTTCAAATAAATATGATGTGTGTATGGTATATATTCTTCTATCCCGCTCAAGATTCATAGGAAGAAATTGCCTGTAGCTGAGCCATGCAAGGTAAGACAGCATTATATCAGAGGTAATGAGGCTCATTCCCAGTAAAATCAGGTCACATCAAATGCATATCATTTGATACAGCAGGGTTATTGTGGATTATGTACAGTAGACATGACAGAGTTTTCTCTAAATGTCCATTTATCTTCCAAAGAGATCTCACCAGAAAATTAAGAGGAGACAAGATCATTGATGCAAGAGAGAGAAAGATGTAGATACTTTATAAACATTCGGTGATTTGGTCTTGCTGTGACCTGCATTTTGGGGGTGGCATAGGTAAAGGACTACAACAGGAATACACAATATTTTCACAGACTGAAGACTGACAAATTTCTTTCAGAATGAAGAATGAGAACTCTTTTAGATGTGCATCGTTTTCCCAGATTTTTTTTTCCTGTGTTTACCAGAAGATTAAGATTAGAAAAGGATATAGAATCACAGAATTAGAAGGGACTATTTAGAATATGAAGTCCTATCCCTAGATTAAGGCAGGTTGCCCAGATAAAAACATCTATGACAGATGAGTTTCTAGCCTCTGTGAATGGAGTCTATTACCTTTCTGGGTAATTGGTTTTTACTGTCAAGTGCCACTTATCACCTATTTCTCAAAAGGAGACCTCCGTAGAAAAGATAAACTTTTTTTCTTGAAATTTTTCGCTATGTCCTAAATAGTCTCTCATCTGATCATCTTTTTCTGGGATAGGAAGCAAATGAGGGTTTGCTTAAGTAATGCCTGGATTGCAGATCCACAGGAATGGAAGACTCATAAATAAATACAGGTCTGTAGTTTACATTGAAACACCCCTGTCCCTGGGAAATACCCTCAAATGATAGTAGCAAACTACTTTCATATTTTTGCCTAAATATGCCTGATACATTTATATAACCACCAGGAGTAGACTACAATTTATCAATCAATCAATCAGTAATAAATAAATAAATAAGGGGGCATCTTTCCTGGCACACATATTTAAAATTAATTATTCTGTAATAATACCATGACAAATAATTTACTCCCAAGTCTTACCTAGGAGGCATTGCTTTGTTAATGAAGATTTTTTGAATAGCCCATAAATCTGCTATTTCTTTTCAATGTTATGTTAAACTATATTACGTTATGTTATGTGCATATGTGTTGGCGCAGTGGTTAGAATGCAGTATTGCAAGCTGACTCTGCCTACTGCCAGGGGTTCAATTCTGACAGGCTCAAGGTTGAACCATCCTCTAAAACAAGACCCAGAGTGTTGGGGTAATATGCTGACTTTGTAAACCATTTAGAGAGGGCTGTGAAGCACTGTGAATCAACATACATGTCTGAGTGTTATTTTATTTTATTTATTTTATTTAAGATTTTATTTTATTTTATTTGTATCTGCCATTAATAATAATAATAATAATAATAATAATAATAATAATAATAATAATAACAACAACAACAACTCAAGGCAGTGAACATATACAACACACCTTTCTCCTCCGCTTTTCCCTACTATTGTCTTTTGTGCTAACATAACCATGAAGCAATTTGATTTCTAACCACCCGTCCTAGCTTATCACCTCTTCACTCCGTTATGTTTTAAGAACATTTTAGTAGTACTATAATAGGATCCCATGGAATTAAATGCCAGCAGCAATTACAGCCTTGGATACTTGCCATTTCCAAGAGACTGTTGAGGAATTTCAGGTAGCTGTCCAGTGAAGCTTCACCCACGCTTGCTTCTCAGCTGGGTAAATTAAGGAAACCACTTGGATAGCTGAAGTTAGTTGGAAAAAGGGCTATGAAAGTGGGGAGGGCAGGAGATAGCTGAGAGACAGAACATAAAACCCCTTTTCCTCAAAACAAGGCAAGTTTTTCCTCAAAACTATAGAGGGATGTTGTGTTTTTCATGGCAGGCATCCGTAGTTTCCATTTGGAGATTGATGGCACAATTACTAACTTTAGCTTCTCTAAGGGGTAACCTGAGCAATTAGACCAGATCCAGATTATAGGGTAAAATTTACCAATCTTGAGGATTGCTCTTAACATTTGAATGTCACACACAAGGAATTCAAATGTTAGAAAGGGTTAGGTAAGAAACAATTTTGTTTTCATTTGTTTTCATTTCACTGCAGTTTGATTACAATATATTAATATAGCCATTCTCCAGTCATTGTTAGCTTCCCCTTGTCGCATTAAAAAAAGAAAGATATTTTCTTAAGAACTTTATCGAACTAACTGATTTAATTTTATTTTAAATTTGTATTATGTGTGTTTTATTGTTCACTGCCCTGAGTCCCTCGGGAGAAGGGCGGTGTAAAAGTTTGATAAACAAACAAACAAACAAACAAACAAACAAACTTTGGAAGGACAGTGTGTAAACAGGGAACGTGGATCTCCAATAGGGACATAACATTAGTTTCCTCCTTGGTAAAAACTTGATTTTGGGTTCCAACTTTTATTTTTAATTTTTATTGAACTACTGTATAATTTTGCATCTAGGACGTTAGGGAGAAAACAGAAGGCAGTTTATTATTCCTTTGGTGTTGCTTTCTCTTTCTAGTTGATCTGCTGAGTGAAATCAAGCTCATTATACATTACACATACATTTAGCCTGAATAAAGGCTGTTATCTTTTTATGCTAAAACCAGTCCTGCTCAAATCTGAATGTTTTATTGTAGAAGCGTTGTTTTGATTTATGCCCTCACAGCAGCTGGAATTTCTCAGTTGTCATGAGACATATTGTTTTACCATGTAATAATGGAATCCTTAGCAAAACCTGAACTAGTTATGCTATTGTTACTATTGGACCTATTATTACTGTTACTTTTATTACTATTCCTATTGTAGTGTTCTTCGGTATTACATGCAGGCATTCCTCGAGTTATGGCCACAACTGATCCCCAAATTTCTATTGTTAAGCAAGACAGTGTTTAAGTCAGTTTTGTCCCATTTTATGATGTTTGTTGCCACAGTTGTTAAGTGAATCACTACAGTTACTTTAGAAACACCATTGTTAAGTGAATCTTGCTTCCACATTGAGTTTGCTTGTCAGAAGGTCACAAAAGGAGGTCACATGTACCTGAGACACTGCAACCGTCATAAATATGAGCCAGTTGCCAAGTATTTGAATTTTTGATCACATGATCACGGGGATGCTTCAACAGTTGTAAATGTCAAAAATGATCATAAATCACTTCAGTGCCATTGTAAGTTTGAACAGTCACAAAACAAATAGTTGTAAGTTGAGGACTATCTGTATTACTTTCCCCTAGATTCAGCTGAGCAAGCAAACAATTGTTTTTTGCTAAATGAGAACAAGTGAGATTTTTGTTTTGTTTTGTTTCTGATAGAAGTCTAAAAATCTGAAATCCCATCGCTTGGGTCAAAACAGGCAAAGTAAAGTAAAAAGCAAAGTAAAACCAAGGAGGGATTAGGATAGATGTGAAGAACTAAACAGTAGGACTGAATACTTGACTTCTAAGGTGTTCTAAGCATCCCACTGTAGAATGGATCTATAATGTAGAGCTAGACATACTGAAGAGTTTACCTGTCTGCTTTCTTCTGTGGATTTGTGTTTATTGACTTCTTTCCTGTTTTAGTACCACAAAAGCTGGTCTTCCCTTCACTTTGCAACTTTTTCCCTATGGCCCATTGATCGACAAGTCAGACGCACATTTCTGACAAGAGCTGTTTTTCAGGATACTAATGTGGAACAATGACAGCAACAAAGACAGAAACCTATTTGTGGAGGCACCTTCAGTGGAATTAGAAATCTGGGCTGGAAGGCCAGGCTGTCCAACTTCTTTTATGCTACAGGCGAGGTAGTTTATAGCTCTTGAGTGATTGCTGAAGGCTGCTTTCAAAAGAATAAGCAGGGCAGGGACAAAGAGGATTCATTTGAAATTAAATTAATTCAGTAAATATTATTTCTCTGTTTTTAATAATACAATGTTGAGGTGTGTTTTTTTTAATCCAAATACAATATTTAGAAATCTCTGGAGACTACTTGGGATGGGGTCATGCGGAGAATAGGAAGGTGGGCAGTAAATGCTCAAAAGCTAAGTTTTCAACTCTTAGAAAAAGTACCATATATTCTTGAGTATAAGCTGACCTGTATATAAGCCAAGATACCTAATTTTACCTACGAAAACTGGGAAACTTACTGACTCAAGTATAAGCCTAGGGTGGGAAATGCAGCAGCTACCGGTAAGTTTCAATAATCAAAATAAATACCAATAAAATTACATTAACTGAGGCATCAGTGGGTTAAATGTTTTTGACTATTTATTTCAAAGAAAAACAGTAAACTACTGTGTTTTTCATAAAACATGGCCCACCTGAAAAAGAAAGCCCAGCATTGATTTGTGCCTGTGGGGTGAAATTAAGCCCTGCCCCCCAAATCTGGGCCTATTTAATTGCAAATGCAGCCATTCCCCATCACTTTCTTTTTGCAGTGCGGACAACACAAGGTGTGGGGGGAAGGGCAGGGGGGCAACTTGCCCCATTCACCCCTACTGTAGTGTGAGAGAGGGAGTGTTAAAGTATTTCTACGTATTTTGTATTTTAGAGGTTGATGAATCGTTCTCAGCACAACCAAAGAATGCCAACCAGATTGTACAACAAATAAACTCTCTTTATTGTACAAATAAAAGGTATACTATATTTACAACAACTATCTTGTCAGACTATCCATTTTAGTCTATCTAGATATCGCTATTAATCAGCAATTCCCTGTGGAATTGGAGTCCTAGGTCCTAAGCTATCCGATAGCTAGCTACATGCTTCCCAGCTCTCCAGGGACTTACAAGGACTGAGGTAAACTACCAGGGGGCAGTCCCTTATATAGCCTCTGATGTCAGTTGGCCACTGACATCAGAATTGGAGGGAAATTCAAACCTCCATGTGCTTCTCTGATTGGTCCTCTCTGTCTCCAGGGCCTTTTGGAATGTTCCAGCAGATTTTCTGCTGAGAGAGAGAGAGAGAGAGAGAGAGAGAAAGAGAGAGAGAGAGAGAGAGAGAGAGAGGGAGAGAGAGAGAGAGAGAGGGAGAGAGAAGTTTGGGAAGGCGTGGGAGAAGTTTGCTCCATGTTTGCACCACATTTGCTGCTTCAGAGGAAGGAGAATCATTGCTCTGGGGGATTTGGGCTTTTCTCTGCAGAGGAAACTCTGCCCGCCATTCTTTGGAGCACTTAGTTGTACTCTTGGGGCTATCTTCTCCACCGGAGAAGAGAGTAGCAGCTCTTCTCCAGCGGAAGCAATGAGTGGAAATTACATGCGAGCGGGCAGAGGAGGGGAGAGAATTTGGCAGACTGCCTGATTAGGTGGGCTCTAGCTGTCATGCTGTTCAAGTTCAAGGAGGCTCAAGTTTGGGGAGGCACAGGAGAAGTTTGCATCTTCCAAGATTGCTTTCTTGAATTCCACAGAATAGTTCTTTCTTTTTAAGCTCATCTTCTCTGTAGGCCAAAATAAAAGTCACTTTAGATCATTGTCCATTAATCCATTAACCCAAATCCATTAAGCCACCTGGGGTGGTGGCTGCAGTTTTGCAGTATCCTTTCCTGAGACTTAAAAGCCAGATACATTCCTCTCACCCCACCCCCTGCTCCTCTTCCTCTTCCTCTTCCTGAGAGCTAAAAGCCACAGGGCATCTTAACAACAGGCCCTAAATATACGGTACATTTCAAGGGGCTCTTATCAGAAGAGAGGAGGGAAAATGTAGAGGTATCACGTAGGCCATCCCTAACTTTTATTACGGTGCAATTGTATCCCTGATAAAAGCTAAGGTATCCTTTACAGCATCACCATGTGAGAGCATACTTTTCTGGGTTCTCAAGCCAGTTGTTTGTTTCACACCCATGGTATGATTCTGATGTCAAAGGGTCTTTGATCCTGGGTTATTTCCCCATTGACTTTGCCTGGAAAAGGGGATCAAATGACCCAGGGCTTTGCAAAAAGTCTCCCTCGTGCAGTAGCGCGTGCCTCTGAGCATGCTTGCACATAATTTCCATCTACCGCCTCCACAGAGAAGAGCGGCTGTGCTCTTCTCTGGTGGAGAAGATAGCCCCAAGAGCGCAACTAAGTGCCCCGAGGGATAATGGGCAAAGTTTCCTCTGCAAAGAGAAAAGAGATTCCTCTGCAAAGACAAAAGCCCAAATCCCCCAGAGTGACCCTTCTCTTGCCTCTGAAGGAGCAAACGTGGAGCAAACTTCTCCCACATGCCTCTCCAAACTTGAACCTCCCTGAACTTGAGCAGCATTACAGCCAGAGCCCACCTCATCAAGCAGTCTGCAAAGTTCTCTCTCCTCCTCCGCCTGCTCGCATGTAATTTCCACCCACTCCCTCCACCAGAGAAGAGCAACTTCACTCTTCTCTGGTGGAGAAGATAGCCCCAAGAGTGGATAGTGAGAGGAGCAAAGAAAGGGGCAGAACTGCAAACAAGAGCTCAGGGCAAGAGCGCTTCAGCTTGGACTTTGCACTCTTTCGTGCACATGCCACTTTGGTGGGAACTCCTTGCCCTCTGCCTGCCTCTCCAGCCTCTCTGCCTTGGAAGTGAGTAACGGATGGAGCTTTTGCTGAGGAGAAAAGGAGGGACAGAGGCAGTGGGAGACCCCCAAGACCAGAATTGCCGGCTGAATGAGGACTAAGAAATAAGAGATATTCTGTGCTTCGATGGGAAGGCTGTGGAAACACTGCCTAAATCAAGACAAAGGGTGCTAGTCTTGAAGGACCCATGGCACCTGACTTGAGTATAAGCCGAGGGTGACTTACCGTATATACTTGGCTTATACTCAAGTATGTATGGTATTCTTTGAACAGAGTGACGTTGCATGTCATTGTCATTATGTATTAAATTTACATGCTGCCCATATTGATGTCAAGCGACTCTGGGCTGTTTATAACAATATAAAAACAAAATATAAAATGTTAAGACTGTTAAAAACATTAAAACATACAGCACTGAGAATTAAAAGATAAAAATTAACAAAGAATTAGATATTAATGGACCAAAATGGAAAATGTTAAATGGGGAAGAAATGGTAAAGGTTTCCCCTGTCCAATTGTGTCCATCTCTAGTGGTGTTCATTTTCATTTCCTAGCCAAGGGGGCCAGTGTTGTCCAAAGATATCTTCTGTGGTCATGTGGCCAGCATGAGTACATGCTGAAGTGCATCAAAAGCTCTTACCTTTCCACCAAAGTGGTACCAATTTATCTACTTGCATTTGCATGCTTTGAAACTGCTAAGTGGACAGGAGCTGGAGTGAGGATGGGAGCTCGCCCGGTCATGCAGTGCTTGGGTCTCAAACTGCCAACGTTCTGGTCAAGAAGTCCAGTGTCTTAACTGGTAGGCCACCATGCCCTAACCGCATCTAAAGTGAAAATACCCCCAACAGGGTCCCAGGCCAGTTGTTAAATGTATCTGGCTTAGCTTTCTCTGTAATCATGTTAAGCTTCTATGTGCAGAGAAATCTTTCAGTGAGAGGCACTTTCAGTCATGTGAACCATTGCACGTAAGTTGGACTTCTCACATCCAAGCTTGCTCTTTTTTCCCGTGAGAATTAAACATTAAATGTTGAGTCCATCTGATGTTTTTCAATTTATCTTGCTGTTACCCTATCTATAGTGGGGATGTTGAAATGTGTCATTTCCTATTGCGATGAACTTAGAAGTGATTGCATTTAAACCGCTGCTGGCTTCTGACAGGGATGTCTTTTTATCTCTTTGAAATCTCATTTGAAAAGTTACATTCAGTCCTTGAAGTATATTTAATAGCCAATACATTTGTTTGACAGTATTTTCAAAGATAATTCAAGAGGTTTTTTTGTTGGTTATCTATCATTTTACCAGTTTTTTTAAAAAAAAAAAACTGATTGTGATAAATGAGTATCTCCCAGAAATGGCATTTGAAAATATTTTATTTGCTTTGTTGGTGACACAGCAGAACAAAGATGCAACGAGAAGATTACCACTGCTGACATTCATTTCAGGATTGCCTAAAGATTTATGTATCGTCCCTTCTTATCAGAAAAATGCAGACGAAATCAATGTAGGTGCTGATTGCGGCGTTTTCAGAAGTAGTTATAACAATGCTTAGAAATGGATGCAGAATTAGTATTCATTTTAAGACCACCGGGTAAGCTGCTTTGGTGCTTTTTTTTTTTTGCTGATTGAAATGTTATGCAGATCTATATATATAAAGAAGAGTGTGGTGGACGGGCAGGCGGGCATTGTGTGTGTGTGTGTGTTTCTCTATACATTTTTTAATGGCTGGACCAATCTGACTCAAACATGGCATACACATAACTTACCCTCTGACAAAAAGCACTCGGGGGGGGTTGTAAGACAGCTCTAGCCCCCCTGAGGGGGCTGTATTCCCTAAAAATCCTGCTACAGGCAAAGAAAACTACAATTCCCAACAAGCTTTCTTAGGAATGTTCCACACAGAGAGGGGGAAAGTCTGCCTCTACCTTCCTATGTCCATGCCCGAGGGGGGAGGCTTCCCTTTCCTATCTACCCTCCCATATGATGATGCATTGGTATCTTCCTAGCGGCCATTGAGGTGCATTCAGTCCAGCGGTGATTCTGCTTCAGAAAGGAAAGGACATCCAGACCCTTCCGCATGACTCTTCTATGCTCCCCACCCACCCAAAAGCAGCAGCATCGTGGGAAAGGCAGCTTCATGGTCAGCGCGGCTGGTTTTGGGTGTGTGGAGGGGCACAGAACCCAGGGCTTTCCACGCGACTCTTCTATGCTCCCCTCCACACCCAAAAGCAGCATTGCAGGGAAAGCAACTCCATCATCAGCGCTGCTGGTTTTGGGCATGGGGGGGGTGCATAAGTGTTGCGGGGATGATTGCCACAGAGCTGCCTTCCCCACCCGCTGAAGGGACAAACAAACATAGAGGGGAAGAGAAGAACAAAGCAAGCATGGAGGAAGAAGTAAGGGAAGAAGGACAGAGAGAGGGAAGAGGAAGGGAGGAAAGAACAAAGGAAGTAACATGGAGGGCAAGAGAAGTGAGGCAGGAAGGAGGGACAGAGTAGGAAGGTAGGAAGGAAGACAGAACAAAAGAAAAAATGAAACACACGAAGAAAGAGATGAAGGAGGGATGAAGAAGACGGGAGGGAGAGAAGAGGAAGAGAGGAAGGGACAAAGGAAGAAGGAACAAATGAAGGAAAATGGAGAGGAACAGATGTGAGTGAGGAAGGAGGGAAGGAGGAAGAAAAGGAAGATGGAGGGGA
>JANHFR010001655.1:109357-121443 GCA_032468015.1 Mimophis mahfalensis | reverse complement strand
CCTTCCTTCCTTCCTTTCTTTTCCTTCCTTCCTTCCTTCCTTCCTTCCTTCCTTCCTTCCTTCCTTCCTTCCTTCCTGTCCCTCTTTCTTTCTTTCTTTTTCTTCCTTTCCTTCTTTTTTCCTTTTTTCCTTCACTTTCCTTCTTTTTTACCTTCCTTCCTTTCTCTATATACCTGTCCGTCTTTCAAAACAAGTGACTCTGGGCAGTCTGCAGCAGAACTAAAAAAAATAGTTAGTTATACAGTAAATACCAAACTCTTAATGTGGTTTGTCACAGTCAGTCAGATGTTTAGACTGGATTTGGCATTTTTATCTACCTGTCAGGTCCTTTCCAAAGACTAGGATGGACACAGATGTTATTCGGTGGCATTAAGGGTATTGTTGCAGGGTATAAAAGTATTATTGTTATTAAAAGACGTTTAAACAAGAGGAAACTGTGAGAGTAGTACACCACTTCCGTAGAGTCTCCAGGCTTAATGGCACACAGCCAGATCTTGTAGGACCTTTGGGAACTCAAAATGATGAGCTTACTTGGGGGTGGGGGGTGGGGGGAGATATTGCATAATGTGGGTGTCATAGCCGAAAAGCCCCATTGCCTGAGGCCTGTCAAATGTAGTTCCCCAGCATACAGAATCTATTAACATGCCTTTTCTGCTTGAACTGGTGGATCAAGAGGATGTTACTGGAGAAAAGCAACCCCCCCCCCTCCAAATAACTCACGCTAGGTAGTGTTTTTAAAGGTCAAAAACAGCACCTTGAATTGGACCAGGAAACAGAATGATAACCAATACAGCTCGTGGAGCAGAGGTGTAACTTGTTAAAGTCACATGGCTGCTTGCCCCACTGCATTGGGGGGGGGGTGTTGTTTTTTTAAAATAAATTTTAATTAATATTTACACAATAAAAAGACAACATATACCACAACAAATAAACACACGTACATTAACATACTGGGTGTTCTCGGCACCCCTATTTATACTAAAATTAAGCAATATCGTCCCATAGTCTTATCAATTTTAAAATTCTTATTATCTTTCATCTAATTGTTTTACAATTCACATTCTTCAAATTTCTATCTATCTTAGCATGAACATTGTGAGCCTAGCCCTACATAAACAATTTTACTATATATTTATCTACATGCCCCGCTGCATTTTGCACCAGCTGAGGTTTCCAGGCACTCTTAAAGGGCAGCCCCCATAGACAGTGCAAGTGCATTACAAATAGGCCATGAGTGACCATGAGTAGAGCCCCTCCAAATAGGATTCTAGGAAGAGAAACAACTGGCGCACAATACCAAGTTGTGCAAAGGCCTTCCTAGCCACAACTGCCACCTGCTCATTGAGCAAGAGTCATGAGTCTAAGAGGAGCACCAGACTGCACACAGGTCTGTAAGATAAATTGAAAAGAACAACATCACATTTTGAACTCGTTCAATGTAATGAGGGAGACGGGCAGTTCAAAAATGTAATAAATAAGTAAATAAATACATGTTTCTTCATGCAATGGTCTCCCTGAATATTTATGATGGCTTAGTCACAGAGAGAATAACTGGCTTGTTTAAATTGTGATCATGAAACATCTAAGAATACTTTTTTTTTTCATCTGCCAAGGTGATTATTGCTGAATATATTAATCAGAAGCCAAAATGTAGAAGTTGCCATCATAATCAGCAGTTAATCATGACATATTTTTTCACCTGGTGAAAGCATTTTGTTGATCTGCAAAATATTCTTATATCTCTAGGCGAGAGGGCATGGCATTCATTTCGGGGAATCTACCCATTTATAATGTATGAATGGGAGAGGAAAGGAGGAAACCATTTGCTCTAGCCCGAGAACATAAAAGCTTTCTGTCACTGGGGAAAGCAGAGTTCAGATGACAAGAAACAATCTACCGCGTGCTTGAATCATGTGGCAGTTCATCTGTATGTTCAAGTTTCATCATCAAATGTTAATGAAGCTTGATGTGGGATGTTCTGCATAACATCATTTTCATTTCTGCAGCAGATCAATTCATGTTACCGCACACACGATGGGAACCGCAAAAGAGCAAGCTATCAAGCTGCTATAAAGAATTGCTCTTTATGCATGTGTAGGAAGTGATGGCGGATGGATGGTGGTGGACCTGTTCAGCTTCTGCCTGCTCAGTTATTGTAGTAACAGGAGCTGTTCACAGCACTGCAAATTATGTATGTATGTCTCAGTCAGAAATACATACAATGGCTCTGATGAAAATGTTGGGGAATGGATGGTGGGCCTGTTCAGTTCCTGTCTCAACAAATAGTAAGTTTAGAATAATAGGAATTAATGTCAGGGTAGATCAGGCAGGAGCTATGATTTCTAAATGCCAGACTCCTTCTGATAAATAGGATCATAAGGCCTTTATACTGTAAGTTATGTTGTATGGAAATTATTTAATGTCCAATTTGCTGGGTTTCTGAAACAAGAGTAAAAAAGCCCAGTGTCAGTGTTTCTAACACTTACACGCAGTACAGTTCATACTCTCATGGAGTCGATTTGTGCTTTGATAATGGAATACAGATAGTCCGTCTTCTGTGCCCTAAACATAGGAATGTTACAACTCCACACTCTGACATGGATAAGGTTAAAAAATATTAGATTTTATAGCTTTTCTTCAAAAGGGCATCGTACCAAAAAACCCAAAAAAACCCCACAGATATTTTTGAGAAAATTTTTGTCTACCATCTGAGCATTGCTCCACATAGAACAGAAAAGCAAAGATCGTGCAAGGTAGGATGCCATTTTGGATGCCCCAAAGTGTGTTTTTTTGCACATTTTTTTCACACTTATTAGGGCTCCCTTGAAGATCCCCATCATGAAAAAAAAATGCATAGCATAAAAAGAGCCTTGTCTTTTGGGTAGCACTGTGTTTCTTTTGACAACAAACATCTTAGAAACAAACACTTTCGGGAACTTGGCTAAAGGTAATCGCATTCTAAACTGATTGATTAGCTGAATGGAACTTAAGACTGGGAACTAGAAATGCAATCAGCTCACAAAGGGGGAAGTAGTGATTAGATAGCCTCTGGTTCTCCCACTCTTACCCCCTGCCCCATTTCATTAGCATTTCTCCTCTCCTAACATTCCCACCTGGAAATATCAAACAAAGCCTGGCAGGAGAGACCCAGTTAGACTCCTTTGCCTTTAGCCACAAAATAGCGCAGAGAAATGGAACAGATGGATCTTTTCTTATCTCTGCAACCCACATCCTGCCACTAAAACTTTCACCTGCTGTGCCTCTCCCTATTATTCAGCTGTTAAAGGCACAAGAACCCTAACATGGGCACAGAGGGAGAGACTGCACCAAGGCAGCAACAATGAATAGAATGAGGCAGTTCACACCTGAGATCAAATCCCAGATCGGTGCTGTCCTTACAGGGTGGTCTCCCAGGATCCAACCTATTTTGCAGAAACACTGGGAGGATAAGCTGTAATTAGCTTTAAGAGCCCTGAGAGAAGTATTATTATCCGATATTTACCACAGATGAAATTGCTGCTACAGGCCAGGTCAAAATTGACAAGCGTACAGACAGGATATTCAGAGGAGCAATAAGACAAACCGAACTATCCATTCACTTAGGGGTCTTTTCTCTGGGTTGCATACCCCGAGCTACTTAACTTTCAAGTGAAAAATACTTTTGTTCTTAATTCTTTTCTGTCATTTTGTTCTGATGCATCGCTTTGCCTTCTAGTCTGTTTAAAAAAACTCATGCTAAATCAAACATCCTAATTATGATCAGGAGCTTCATTCAGATTGTGTTGAAAGCATGCAAAATGCTTTATATAAAGTCTCCAAGCCCTTTTGAATGACCTGACTCCTATCTGATCCTGAATTTGCAAAATAGCTGTTGTACAGCATGCATAATGCTGAAAATTCTTCAGACCCAGAATGATCATTTACGTAACTTAATTATTTATTTATTTATCTATCTATCTATTTAATTTGTTTGTCAAACATGTACAAGACAGCAAGTATAGGTATGAACATAAACATGAACAAAGGAAGTAAATACAGATAAATGGGGACAGTAAGACAGGGACTGTAGGCACACTGGTGCTCTTATGCACGTCCCCTTAAAGGACCTCTTAGGAATGGAGTGAGGTCCACGGTAGACTGTTTGAGGTTGAAGCTGTGAGGGTTTGAGGCTCTAACAACGGAGCTGGATAGAGCATTCCAGGCCTTGACCACTTTGTTGCTGAAGTCATATTTTCTGCAATCAATTTTGAAGCGGTATACCTTGAGTTTGTATCGATAATTTGCCTGTATATTATTGTGGTTGAAGCTGAAGAAGTCATTGACAGGCAAGAAGTTGTAACAGACAATTTTGTGTAACAATTGTTTGGGTAACAGACAACTATGCTTAGATCGGGCCGAAAGCGGCACAGTTCCAGATTGTCCAAGCCCAAAATTTCAAGCCTGGAGACATAGGAAATTCTATTGTGAGTAGAGGAGTAGAGTACTCTTCTCAAAGAAATACCTCTGAACTTGCTCAATCGTATTACTGTCCGATATATAGTGTGGATTCCAGATGGATGAGCGGTATTCAAGAACTGGTCTGGCAAAGGTTTTGTATGCCCTAGTTAGCAATACAATGTTACCAGAGAAGAAGCTTCTCAAAATTAGGTGAACAATTCTTAATGCCTTTTTGGTGATGCTGTTACAGTCAGCTCTGGGGCTAGGATCATTTGAGATGAGTGCTCCTGGGTCCTTGACAGAGTGAGGTCATCTACAAGATTGTTTCCACCCAACTTGTATTTGGTGTTCTGATTTTTATTGCAAATGTGTAGGACAGAGCATTTATTAGTTGAAATTTGGAGTTGCCAGTTTTGCATCCATACTGACACATAATCAAGGTTGCTTTGTAGGGCAGCAGCATTATCAGTGGTATTAAATAATTTTACATCATCAGCAAAGAGGACTCAGCTGCTTTTAATATGATTGCATAGGTCATTATAAAGTAGAAAGAGAGTGGATTCTAAAATGCTGCCTTGGGGGACACTGCTATGAACTGGTGCCAGATTTGACTATTTGTTGGCTGTTTGACAGGAACGTGGCTATCCACTTGTGCAGGGATCCGGAGATGCTGTTAGAACTTAGTTTCAACGGTAGTTTGTCGCAGACCACTGAATCAAAGGCTTTGCAGGAGTTTATATAAATTGTGTCTATTGCTTTACCCTGGTCAAAATGCATGGTCCAAATGTTTCTGCAGTGTAGGAGTTGCAGATTACAGGACAATGTTTTCCTGATTATTGTTCACCTCATTAATCTAAGCCTTGGCTGCTATTACATTCATGTATAGATGGGACTTGGTAAACAGGATTCTAGCTCAGATTACTTTCAATGTTTTCTTCTCAGTAGAAAAGCCAAAGCAGAGTGAGGAAGCACATTCTGAAACAGTACATACAGTTGCTGAACAACCTTTGCATTAATTAGTAGGAAAATAATGTATTTCCATCAACAAATGACAGTTAAGTCAAATGTCTCATTTTTGGCACAGAAATGAAGATCTGGAGAAAATCTGAGAATATAAGCAGCCTTCTAGCAAACAATGTAGGGAAAACAGGTTGGCTAGAAGTAGACTTGACTAATAATGTAATTCTTGAGATAATGTATATGAAGAGCTTTGGACAATTAAAAAATGTTCTAAAGTTTATTTAAATATTATGATAGAGAACTTTAGAGAATTTACATGCTGTATTTCAGGAATACATTTCAGCCAGTGTTGTATTTCTGAGGAGGAGGCAGAAAAAAAAACCCTATACATTATTTTTGGAATATTGTAATTCACAAGATACATATGGACATACAGTATTAGCTCAAATTTTCATAAATATAAAAGGAACAATTACATCCATTCTGACTGCTACACAAAAGATGAAGTGGTGTATATTATTACTGGAGCAAAATCCTGTATTAAGTCTAAGAGGTGTTGCTTACCCTCTGAATGTCTATACTTCATTTGAAGACATTGGACTGAATTAGAAATATGTGGAATGTTAGGGGAAGAGTGAGGAAATATTATGAGTAAAATTAGTGGACATCTGTGGCCCAAAACTGTCATTCCTCACTGTTTAATCCTAGGACAGTCTTCCGATAAAGTTATTTTGTGTATCAGTTACAACAGGGAAGTTTCTTATTAGTATATATTTGCAAAGGGATAAAGCATGGTGGTCTAAATGTGACTGTTGCATTTTAAAAACTTACAAAAGCCCAGATTTGGCTGATGGTGCAAGATGAGATTCAGAATCAAGGATCAAACTACTTTCTGTTTGTCTTTTTCTCATACACAGATGTAGTTCATTATTCCTATTATTTTATTTATTTAAGATTTAATCTTCAATTTGATTCACAGTCTGGGACTGGTGAAAACTTCAAGTCCTAACCAAAAACCTAAGAGCTGTTAAGATAGTGTCCCAGTATGTGGGCAGTTTTGAGAAAGGTGGTGGTGGTGATTGTTGTTGTTATGCCCTACAACAGATATGGATATTGCACAGTGTTCTCAGCCTTTATTTCCTAAAAGAGAAGATACTATTAGTTCTCAACTTACAACCACAATGGAGCCCAGGATTTCAGTCACAAGTAAGTCAAGACACCATGCCACCAGGTTTGATTTTATGATCATATTTACAATAGCCATAAAGCTAGATACTGTGGTTGCAAAGCAAATCATGTGGTCATTAAGCAAATCCATTCTTCTGAAAGTTTTTTTTTTTTTTTTGCCAGAAATCATGGTCACATGACTATAGGATGCTGCAACTGGTCGTAAATATGAACCAGTTACTAAGTGCCTGAAATAGAATCATGTGACCCTAGCCGACAGTCATAACTTTAGGAATGGGTTGTAAATAGTTTTCTAAAACTGTGTCATAACTTTACAAGGTCATTAAATAGCCAGTTGTAAGTCAAGGACTACCTCTGTGAGTCTGGATAAAGAATGGAGGCAGTATAGCCCTACTCAAATAAGATTCAGATTATTTGGAAAGTGTTTATTTTATAATCATACTCTTCTTATTTCCACATTTCAGTTCCTCATGACAAATATTATGCAAGTTTGATTAAAATGAAATAATCCTTTGCTTGTTCATAGTTTGGATATATTTTTATTTTATTTTTGTAGGCTTCTTAAATCGAATACTTTGCTGCCTTCCTTATTTGTACCTCCATCAATGCAAACATTTTCTCTAGACTGGTTAAAAATTTTTTTCCTTTTACTGGTAGGACAAGGTCTTGCTTTCCAAGTTTGTGAGTGGAAGTTTTTGTTTTACAAGTTTGTAAGTGGAAGACAGACCTGAAGTGATACTTAATTTAGCTACTTAAAAAGAATCTTGTGCCTTAGCCACGAAGATAAATAATGGGGAAACATCTGCAATTGAAGCACTGGACTCAAGGTGGGCTGCTACAGGTTCACATGGGTTTGGGCGATCCTCTAGTTAAGAGACTACCCAGTTCGGCAAACCCGTAAATCTCACCCCTGGCTGGCCCTACCATCCCACCCCACCCAGGAGTCTCTAGGTGGCCTGTTTTGGATGCCAGGTAAGTGCAGGGCCCATGTGGAGTTTTGAGGAGGGCAAAAAAACAGGCCTCCCGGAAGCTCCGGAAGGCTGGAAACAAGCCCATTTCTGGCCTCCAGATGGCCTCTGGAGCCTGGGGAAGCTGTTTTTGCCCTCCTGGAGACTCAAGGAAAGCCTCCAGAGCCTGGGGAGGATGAAAAACAGGTCTCCTAGAAGTTCTGGAAGTCCAGAAACGGGCCCATTTCTGGCCTCCAGGGGGCATCCGGAGCCTAGGGAAAGTTGTTTTCACCCTCCCGGAAGCTCAAGGAAGCCTCCAGAGCTCGGGGAGAGTGAAAACGCCCCCTCACCCCCGTGGTGCAGGACGCTGACTAGGTCACGTCCACCATGGCCACGCCCACCCAGCAACTGGGCAGAGAACCGGTTGCTAAAATTTTTGGAGCCACCTCTGGTCTATCTAGTGGATGGGAATAAAATAATGGTTCCACTTTATCAGGTGGACTTTTTTTGTTTAAAAAAAGAACAAAAAATATGCAACATGGAACTTTCTCACAACTTCTGGAGGCAAACCATTCCAGTGATTAATTATTCTCACTGTCAGGAAATTTCTGCTTAGTTCTAGAGTGGATCTTTCTTTAATGATCTACTGATTATTTCTTGTCCTGTCCTCAGGTACTTTGGAGAATAGGTCAACCTCCTGTCAGTATTAGAAGCATGCATGTTGTTAGCCATAGTGTAGCCATTTTCCTGTTGCTTCTAAACTTCCACAATTCTAACATGGGAATTGCTGGGGGTGTGGGGTGTATTACTGAATAGAGAGTTAGTCAAAATGAATAGTTGACTGAAGTCAAGGTTGTTGGATGATACAGCTGATAACCTGAGAAGAAGAATTGGTGCCAAGTGGAAGAGTGTAATTGGACAATGTAATATATGATGTGTGGATGGGGGGGTTGGGTTTAGGACTCTTTTGTGGGAAAGGAAACTTAAGTGGTAGTTTGGGGATTCCTTCATTTGTGCCAACATGGTTTCTCCCAATAAAAGTTTGCCTTGGATAGACTTGGTCTCTGAGTGCTAATTGGCAATGCTGACAACCTCCTCTTCTCTCTGACAACCCCTCAAGTACTAGAAGACTAGTAATATTGGAGACATTAAGAGACTGCACAGTCCTAAGTTGGACAGGAAGAAGAGGTTCAAGATAATCACACACTAGAGTCTCTCAGGATATATCTAGTAGGTGGGAAGTTGTACCTTTAGTTTGGCAAGATTCTGTCCACTAGGTATAAGCTAATAAAGGATTGAACTTGATTGATTTTTGTTATGTCTCTGGGCTTGGGCATGACAGATTGGCTCTTAGCATCAATAACCACCTCCATATATTAAATTTCTAAAATAGATCAGGGCAGTGGTGGGATTCTAATATTTTTACTACTGGTTCTGTGGGTGTGGCTTAGTGGTCATGGCTATGCTGTCGGCCAATCAGAGGTGGTATTTGCTGGTGTCAGCCAATCAGAGGTGGTATTTGCCAGTTCTCAAAATTATCGCTACCAGTTCTCCGGAACCTGTCGGAACTGGATGAATACCACCTCTGGATCAGGGGTGTCAAACTCAATTTCATTAAGGGCCATATCAGAGTTGTGTTTGACCTTTGGGTGCCGAGTTTTCGCTGGCAGAGACACCACAAGCCAATCCTTTGTTGTTTCCGGGACAGCCCTGTGGGCCAGATCTAAGCATCCCACAGGCCAGATCCGACCCACAGGTCTTGAGTTTGACACCCTGGTATAGATGATTCAATTTTAAATGTGTTTTGCTCATCCTTCCCTAGAAGTTTCTTTTTTGAGATGTTTTGCTACCTAGGAGAGATAGAAAAAAGGCTTCCAAAGAGTTAATGGAAGTAGAATATTTAAATATAAATACATTAGACAATTTTTTTTAAACTATTTTCATATGGCATATACAGTAGTTTGACCTTCAGGATGAACACAAAAAAGAGCAAAGCTTTTGCATTTGACTGGGTTAACGAGTGACAGTGCATGTGTCCTTGAGATAAAGTGAATCACTTTGTCAGGAGGTGGCTGTTTATTTATTGCAAGTTCAGTGCCATTTGTAGAATCAAATTATCCATTTCCTGATATTTCCTATTGTAATAAGGAAATTAGAAAAAAAATTGACTATGTGGGATGTGTCATGCACTAGATCAATCACAACTTAAAAGTAATTCTGGAAAACTCAACTCCTTCCAAATGGAGAAATCCCCATAAAGATATAATTCTTTGAAAATGGGTGACAAATTGTAGCCATCAAACTTCACTTATGCACTTTCAAAAATCACAGGGCAAAATGCACGACAACCCTTTGGAAGCTAGAAAAAAGCAGTCAGTTTGAGAGCCAGCTTGATACAGTGCTTAGGATACTGTCCTAGAAACCTCAGGGAAAACTCCAGTACTAACTGAAGTAAATCAGTTTGGTCTAGTAGTTGAGGCACTAGGACAGAAAGTAGGAGGCCATGAGTTCAAGTCTTGCCTTGGCCATGAAAGCCAGCTGGGGGACCCAGGAGAAGAATAAATAGAACAGAATATGATATGTTATGTCTGACAACATGATAGCATCACCCAACTTTAATAAATATAAGCCCTGTGGTCTTACCCACGGTATCAACTTTTACCATTCAAGAGTAATGAGAAATTGTTACTCAAAGAAAAAGAGGACCATTTTTCAAGAACTGCATAAAGCACTCCAATCACAATATGAGTTTGGAGGCCAATTTGGTCACTCATAAAATATCTTCCCTCAGCTATTTGGAAAGCTACTCCTTTAACTTATTATCTTCTTTTTGAGGGTTTTAAATAAATTTGCATGAAAACATTTTACATCAAAAAGATACTAACAATATTTTAGAAAAATAGACACCTGGGAGTTTTATGCTATTTTTTAAGCCAATTATACAGTGAGACTGGGGATATTTATTTTGTGCGAGAAACTTGTACACCTGTTACATTGGCATGCCTCTGTATAAATAAACTTTCAGAAGTATAGGTAGCTGGCTGGGAGATTATGATCAATGAAAAGCTACTTTGATTTGTTTTGGTTTCTGTTCCTTGATAGCAATGATGTTATAAAATCTTTAAATACTTCACTGTGATAGAATCCAGACCCTTAATTGAGAAAATAATATACCGTAATTAGATTCACTGCAGAATGTTGTACTTATTGTATCGTATGTTCCTTTAAAATATAGGGAGATTTTTAAAAGAAAGTTTCTTTCTTCCTGTTTGGGACAATTTGCATTGTAACAGATAACAAAATAGCTGAAGGGACCATGGAAGTCTTCTAGTCCAAACTTCTCCTCAAGGAGACCCTATACCATTCCAGAGAAGAGGCATTCCAGTCTCTTCTTAAAAACCTCCAGTGATGAAGCATCCACAACATCTGATGGCAAGACATTCTACTAGTTAGTTGTTCTCATTGTTAGGAAGCTTCTCCCTAGTTCTAGGTTGCTTCTTTCCTTGATTAGTTTCCATCCATGGTTTCTTGTCTTGCCTTCTGGTGCTTTGAAGAATAGGTTGACCTCTTCATCTTCATGGCAGCCCCTCAAATATTGAAAGACTGCTGTCATGTCACCCCAGTCCTTCTTTTGACTAGACACATCAAATTCCTGCAACCGTTCTTCATGTTTTGGTTCTAGTTGCCTAATCATCTTTGTTGCTCTTTTCTGCACATTTTCCAGAGCATCTTTTTTATAATATGGTGACGAAAACTGGATGTAGTATCCCAAGTGTGATTTTACTAAGGCTTTATAAAGTGGCACTAAACTTCATGTGATCTTGATTATATCCCCGTTAATGTAGCCTAGGACTGCGTTGGCTTTCTTGGCTGCTGCCATACACTGCTGGCTTGTATTTAAGTGATTGTCCATTAGGACTCCAAGATCCTTCTCACAGTTACTACTGTTGAGTCAAGTTTCACCTAACTTGTACTTGTAGATTTTTTTTTCTTACCTAAGTGTAAAACCTTAATTTTTTTCTCTACATTTTGTTAAACAGAACCCAGTGTTCAAGTCTATCAAGATCCATCACATCTTGAGGCTATCTTCTGGGGTGTTGGCTATTCCTGCCAGTTTAGCATCGTTGCAAATTTGATAACTTCCCCTTCAATTCCATAAATTGTTTTTCTAATTTTTTTCTGAAGATATTGAAGAGTACTGAGCCTGAAAAAGAACCTTATGGTACTGCACTGCTTACTTTCCTCCATGTAGAAGTAATTATATTAAGGACTACATATTAAGTGTGGTTTGTCAGCCAGTTATGGTGGTATTCCTGTCTATCCCACATTTTCTAACTTACCAAGAAATAGTTATGGTGCTGTTTGTCTTCAAAATAATGAATCAATTTATTGCCTCAAATTTTAGATAACGTTATTAGCATTTTTAAAAGTAATATTAGGACTTTTAACATGGCAGGCCTCTTTTCAATTTCCATAAAACAACTACTACTACTACTACTACTACTACTACTACTACTACTACTATTATTATTATTATTATTATTATTATTATTA
>JANHFR010001655.1:59308-70648 GCA_032468015.1 Mimophis mahfalensis | reverse complement strand
ATCAATGTGCTTAGCAATAGCCTTCATTCCTTGTATATGCCTGCTTATTAGCGGCATTTTTACAAGGTCAGCATATTTCCCCCAACAATCTGGGTCCTCAATTTACAGTACCTACCTCGGAAGTATAAATATTTATTTCAAGCTTCAGCTCTCTGCAAGAATCTGACCAACTAATCGTCAAGGGAAATGAGGGGGAGATAAGAGAGGCACTTGAGGTAGGCTGGACTTAAATCTCTTGCATTCAAGCAGAGACTCGTGACTTATGACACGTTTGACCCCTCCCTCCCCTACAGTTTGCTCAGTGCCTATGTGGAATCACTATTTCTCAATCTACTGTTAAGTGAGACCCTTGGCTGTAGGCAGCCTGAAAGTCCCACCCACCCATGAACCCATTTTTATATTAAAAACAAAACATAATTCCTCAGAATCTAGTGCACCTACATCTGCTGGGTTAATTTCTTCTTGCAAAGATATTTTTCAGATCAGCTCATTTGAATGTGCAATCCCTATTTGTATTCCCAAACGAAATATCCATTCTACCATCTAAGCATTGTACCATGACTCCCTCACCTCATTTTACAACATATGGACACCTAATAATTTTCATATCATCTTCTTCTTTATCATCATCATCTGCATCATCATCACTACCACAACTCCCTGGTATTTATGCAAGTGAAGTAAGCATCAATGAGAAATGCAAATGGATACATAACAATGATCTTATATAGAGTAATTTTTTTAATGTTCACAAAAACAAAGCAATGTGAAATAATTCACCTTGCTAAAGGATTGCTCTTCTTATTCTAGGCATGAGGGTTTGTTTTCTTTTTTCTTTTTAGGTAAGATGAGGGCCAGTGAATAAGGGCTGTGTGAATAACACTTGATTGGGTAAGGCAAATAGCCGTGTAATTAAACTGTAAACACTATATGGGGTAATTTTGATGTAGTTTAAGGTCTTGTAAATTACATGGTCATAAAACAGCACTTGGGGTTTTGCTTTGCAAAAATATTGATGTTTGTGTGGATTAATTAGTGTCATTTGCATAGCGAGAGGAGCAAAGAGCCCAATTCTTGATCAAGGTCAGGCCTTGACAGACAGAAATTGCCTACAGAACAGGACACCCAAAAAGGTTGGTCAGACTATATAATCCATTTAATTAAAATATTAGAGAAACAAAGGATACTAATAATATGCCTTGTGGATAATATTAACACTTCTGAGAGGGCACATTTTTAAAATGAGCTGTGTCCCAGTATTTCTTTGAAAGTTGTATACTTGCTGATATTATTGAAGAGGTTAACCTGTTTTGAGGATTTTCCAGTTTCTCTCCTCCCTAAGATCTAGACTGGTAATTCTTATGTCATATAGAGATAGTTTTCTTTTTTGTGCTGATATTTCTAAAGTGAAAACTCAGGCCACCGGTTTTAGCAGTAGGACGAACTTCTGTACAATGTAATAAACAAGCTGCGCAAGCCTGAGACTGCTCTGCTTATTCAAATCTGGCTATTCTGCATCCAACTTTTTTTCCCTGACATACTAATTTGCACAGTGTAGATAATGGGTTTTGTTTTAATTTCTGTATACAGCAGTGACAGATAATGGATGGCCTAGAGTCCACATGCAGCCTTTTGGACCTATTCTTGCAGCCCGCTCCCAGATCACGCTGCTAAATTCAGAGGCCAAACAGTGATCTGATATTAAGATGACATCCAGATGGGTTGTGTTTGCAGGGATCCGGTGCTGAACAGAGTTTTGACATGAGTTTGCATTTCAGGATGCAGGGAATGTAGCAAATGATGTTGTGTCCACAAAATATTCTATCTCTAATTGTGCGCAGCCCAGCCTCGCGTTTAGGAAAGGGGAAAAACATTGACACCAACCAGCACCAGTTTCATCACCAAAGTCCTTTCCCTCTCAAATCCTGCATTTCTCTTCAGCCAATTCTTTATACAAAAACAAAAAAAATTAGAAACATCAGGAGCAGCCTCCAGTCCAGCACTGTCGAATGCCAAACAGGTGATTGATGGCCACACTACCACTGCTCCGTGGCCAGCTCATCACATATTGCAAATGGCTGCCCTGCCTAGCCTATCTTTGGATCCCATTCCAGCCATCAAGTGCTTTGACCTGCCAGTCATCCAGCAAGCAACTCTAGAGATGGTCTTGCCATTAGCTACAGCAGCCACCACAGAAGTGCTGACTCATAATCCCAAAGAAATTTGAAGAGCCTTCAACATTTTTCTGGGGACCTCAGCACCTTCACAAACCAAGGCCAATTGACCATTAACAGTTACTCCTATGGCCCACTACTAACAGTTCTGCGTCAATACCGTTATCAAAAAAAAAAAGTTAATATTCTCAATTGTGTCACTCAGAAAGCCCCTAAGAATGATTTTCAGGGATACAACAAAAAGTTATCCTTTCTTTTCTTGCTTTCTCACCCATCTTATCTTTCCCCTTCAAGGGAGATGTTGTGTGCAGTCCTATATTTGAGCACCTGCAGTTGTATCAAAATGATGAGAAGTTTAATTATCTATTAAAGTCAGGCTCAATTACATGGACCCTCCAGTTCAGCTTATTAACTTTTATCCAGGTAAGAAGAAAGAAATCTTGGCTGAACACCAATCCCTTTCTATCCTAGGAAATGTCTGAAAAGAATTGACTTGGCCATTTTCCCTTGGCTTTTGTTATATCTCAGAAAGAGATCTCTTCAGGAAAGCAAATAAAGTGCTTTTCAGACACTAATTCTGGTTGTTTGACAAGCACCAGAAATAAAACAAGGTATCTATCCACAATATTGTCAATATTAGTGACATGACAACAAATTCAACATTTTGAAGATAGATAGATAGATAGATAGATAGATAGATAGATAGATAGATAGATAGATAGACAGACAGACAGACAGATAGATATTCAAAATGTTGAAAACACACACACACACACACACACACACACACACGTTAGGTAACATAGTTTTTCTTCTGTTCCCTGAACTTTTTCTCTTGTTCTATGAGATTCAGTCCCATTTAGCTTGACTCTCCTATTCAGAGAGAAATCTTCAGAAAAAATTCTACCATGCAAAACGCAAGTGTGCTGCATCTATATATATAAAACAGAGTGTGGTGGGTGGGTGGGCAGTGTGTGTGTCTGTATGTATACATTGTTTAATGGCTGGACCAATTTCAGCCAAACTTACCACAGAGGCAGTTTAGCCTCCTATGACAAGCAATGAGCGGGCAGAAACGCTGTCCGGGGGGGAGGGGTGTCTTTGCACCCTAAAAGTCAGTTTTTGACTTCTGGTGACTGCCTAAACAAATCCACCTAGTTTTCTTGACAAGGTTTTTCCACAAGAAGTTTGCATTGCTTCCTTCCAAAGAGAGTGACTTGCCTACAGTCACCCAGTTGGTTTCATGTCAAAAGTAGAACTAGAATTTCCTGTCTCCCAGTTTTTAACTATTGCACCAAACTGGTTCTTGGTATGGGGTTTGGTCTGTCTGTCTGTCTGTCTGTCTGTCTGTCTGTCTGTCTGTCTGTCTGTCTGTCTATTTATCTATCCATCTATCCATCCATCCATCCATCTATCATTATTTATTTTCCAGCTTGTATTACTTTATAAGTAACACAAAATTCCTTCCTATTTTCCTCACAACAACAACTTTGCGATGTGGGTTGGGTCTGAGAGAGAATGACTGGCCCAAAGTCACCCAGTCAGCTTTCATGCCTACAGTGGGACTAGAAGTCAGAGGTTTCTGGCTTAGTGCCTTAACCACTACACCAGACTAGTGCACTAGTGCTACCAACAAAATGTTTATGTGTTTAAGGCAGTGGTGGGATTCAAATTTTTTTTACTACCAGTTCTGTGGGCATGGCTTAGTGGGTGTGGCTATGATGTCAGCCAAGAGGGGGCATTTGCTGGTTCTCTGAACCAGTCAAAATTTTCGCTACCGGTTCTCCGGAACCTGTTGGAACTGGCTGAATACCACCTCTGGTTTAAGGTAACAGTTTTTTACAATCTCAGCCTTTTCAAATCATCCCCAGTTAGTAGTCTTTTAAAAAATATGATCTTTTCGCTAACTCAAAACAGTACTAAACAGAGCAATCCTGTTATTTCTTATGTCTCTCATACTGTGCAGTTAGAAATAGGGTCCAAAGATATTTAAACTTGTGTTTTACAATATAATTATCATGCTGTTAAATCAAGGCATAATTCACTAAACATTTTAGGTTCTGCCAAAATCTAGTTACATTTCTTCCATTCTATTTTCCACGTATGTTTCTAAGCAGTTTTCCAAACTTATCTAAAACTGCACCCCAGGAATATTTACAGTTCATGTTTATAGCGTTTATAAATTGACATAGTCAAACACCATTCAAGGTTTTGCCACCAAAGTTTTATAGTTTATTACAACAGAAGTTTTAGAATCAAAGATAGGGACATTTTCACCATATGACACCACTGATTTTTGCACAGGGGCCTGCTACTAAAAAAATATATCCAAAGGCATTTCATTCTCCAGAGATCAGCAATATTTATTAACGATCACAGCAGAGTGCTTTTCTTTTTGGTTGCCCTATTAAAGAAGCTCTTTGTTGTAATAAACACCTTCAAAAGAGCTTGCTCTTCAGGCACTGCCCCTGTGCTTTTCAGAGTCATCATCTGAAAAGTAAAGTTATAGAAAATGGGAAAGCACTGCTCTTCTCTATGAGGGCCTTCTGCTTCTACCTCAGTTATAACTGCCATCCATCTACCCTATCTATCTATCTATCTATCTATCTATCTATCTATCTATCTATCTATCCTCCTACTTACCTACCTATCTATTTGTTTATGGATTGGATTGGATTGGATTGGACTGGACTGGATTGGATTGGGTTGGGTTGGATTGATGTGCCACTCACATAAATCATTATGGGTATCTATGTTTTAGTGATAAGTAACCAGGAAACTCTATTGAAGAGTCTACAAGAAATTTCTGAAAGTATCTTCAACTCAACAGTTTCAAGTGTTCTTACTCCAGTCATAAATATCTACTACAACAGTCTTCCATCAATTATTGCAAAACATGGATTGCTGGACATATAGTTGATGATTACAATTCTATACTTACATTAAATGAATTGAAATTTTTGAACAAAAACTTCATCTCAGCACCCTCAAGCAAGTTTCCAAGCTAAACAGATGGTGCAGCTAAGAAAGGATGCCCTGAAGCAGATTGTTGTAGAAGACCAGCCAAAAAAAAAAAAAAAATCTAATATCCTCCATTGGCTCAACGTTCTACTCTGTGTTTAAGAAGGTGAAGAGCTACATGGGAAGCATTTCAAGACATTTCTGAACCATTTCAACCAGAACAGAACAGAATAACAGAGTTGGAAGGGACCTTAGAGGTCTTCCAGTCCAACCCCCTGCTGAAGGAGGAGAGTTAAACTTAAAGCACTTCCAGATGTCACTATTCATTTACTCACATTGGAGATTAAGTTCCATGGTGATTATCTGACACTACTGGTGAGCATTCGATATACCTGAACTCAATCTTCTTCCATAGCAGTCATGAAGCTTAGTCATTAATATGTCGCTTGCTATGGGGAGAATTTGTAAATACACGAAAGGACAATGTGAAATAGTGTCTGTGTTGCTGTTTTTTTTCTGCTGCCCTATCACAACATGACGATATTTGTAGTAGCACTTATTCTTCCGTTAGCTTCATCAAGAGGATAACAGAGTAGATGCTGCATTAAATTCTATTTTCACTGGTAAATCTCATTGGTACTTCCTAGATTTTGGCAATCAATCAATCTTTATTCATCACAGACTAGCAGATAAAACACAAAAGTCACAATTAATTAGGATAAAAAAGAAAAATATATATGCTGTAAAATATCTAAAGGCGAAATACTATGGCCTACTAGATTTTTGCATTAAAATTACAGTACTATATTTCCTGCCCACAATACTGCCATAAGTGATTATCTGAATGACAATAAGATATTCATAATGGTATGCTTCTAAATTCCTGGAAGTTGGAAATGTGCTAATAGCTTATGCTGTAAAATAGAACTAAAAAGTTCTTAATGCCTAAAAAATATTTAGGAGGAGCTTTTCAAAATTTTAGATTAGTAGCAAGAGCAAAACTTTCATCCAATAACCTGGATCTACAGTTCACTTTAATTGAAACTATTTTCCCCCAGCTCAACCTTGGAGTTGCTCGCAATATATTGCACCAGATCAATATAAATGTAAATAAATCCTAAAATTACAACATTGATTTTATAACTGAATCATAATGTTGGAACGAGACATTTCAATCACTGTCCAATTCCCCTCTCAATGCCTTGATCCACAAAGTGCTCACTCCTACTCCATCATCTGGGTTTTGTTTGTATATAATTCCTGTCTTCTGAGATATTTGTATCATCTCCAAATCCCCCCCAAAAAATACCTTTTCTCCTTTCCATTTAAATAATTCATAAAATATTGAAATATGCCAGGTATAAATTTGAATCCCAAGCAGCCCCTCAAACAATACCAACCTTCCTCTTGATGAGAACCATTGATTAACATTTTTCAAACATGTTTTCTGAGTCAACTATGCATCTAGCTGCCCTTAACGAATCTTTGCTATGTAAGTAGTGATGAACGAATTTGCATATTACATACCACAAGCAATATTGTTGGGAGTGAACACTTCTGGAAGACATAGCAGATAAATCAAATTCAACGTAATCCATTGAAGACAGAAATGGCAATCCAGTATTCTGAAGTTTAAAATGTGGCTGGATTAAAACTGGACAGCCATCTGCTAATGAGCCTAGAGGCAAAATAAATGTTTGGTTTTATAAAGATATAGATACACACATACACAAACACAGAGGGAATGTTAGAACTATGAACCAAGGCAAATGTTGTCGGAGCAGAAAAATTGAGACTGAACATTGACATTCCAGAAATCATTCATCTGCAACCAATTGGCATGGGTCACTTCATATCATAAGAGCACCAGATGTACTGTGGGCAAGAGGATCATTGAAATGGAATAGTCATTATTATTATCCAAAAAAAAAAAAGTGCTAAAGTCAATACTCAATTCAACTCCCCAAAATGTCAACCTGAACTCAATTTGTTCAAAACAAGCATTTGAATATTATGGTGGTCCAACATTATGCTCCCACCCTAGAGTTCTATGCCAGCTTCCAACACATTGTAGATATAGCATTGGAAAATGAGGACATATTCCCAATAAGTAATTGGAATGCTAAAGGTGTAAGAAAAGTAGCATCTGGAATAACAGGAGCACTTGACCTTGATATATATAGCAGGTGACAAACTAACAGAATTCTGAGGGGAATACAGCAAGTAACTTTTTCCAACAACCTAAAAACCAGCTCTACATGAACATCAGTGAAAAGTGACATCACTGTCAAATTAACTGTCTATGTACTTTGCAAGGAAATATGAAGGAGTTCTATTCAATAAATAAAACAAGATATGGTTCTGAATGTGGCAGAGATGATGAACTTTTTGTAAAATTCCAATTAAGATTGAAGAAAGCAACCAATATCATTAAGATTTCTGCAAGATGCCATAGGAATACACAGTGAAAATAAAGATCAAGTTCATTGGGTTAATTCTGATAAACAGAACACTCAAAGACCTCTGGATCGAAATTCAGAATATGATTAAACATGAAACAATTTAAAAAGTCTATAAAACAAAAGGCAATGAAATGGCTATCTACTGGGATACGGACCTATCTGAAGAAAGGCAAAATTGCTAAAATTGCTATTGCTAAGCACATTGATTTGTGCTTAAACAGATTGTAAGCCGCCCTGAGTCTCCGGAGAAGGGCAGCATATAAATGGGATTAAAAAAATAAAAATATAAAAAAAGCAAAAGACAACACCCCAAGGGGAAAATTAGATGTTGAATTCCAGAGAAGAACAATATGCATCTAAATCTAAATAAGAATTGGGGGAATGGGATGAAGACAGTACCCGAATGAGAATAAAAAATTGATTTAAGAAAATTAGAAAAATCAAGGGAACATTTTACTCAGAGACGGGCACAATGGAGAAAAGTATATACAAAGAAAACCAAATACATGAAGCTATGCAAAAAAAGACCCCACATCCTTGATATGCATGAAGATACAATCAGTGAGCCAGAGCTAGACATTTTGGGAAATGAAGTAAAATGGGTTGCAGAAAATTCTGCTAACAATAAGGCTACAGGACTGATAAAACTCCATCTAGCAAGACAATGCTGTTAAAAACTGCCTGCAGTTTGTATGCAAGTGTGAAAGCACAGCAGCCGCCAGATGACTGGAAAAGATCAGTCTATACTGCAGTACCAAAAAAAAAAGGACACTGGTAAAAAAAATACTTAGACTACCGAACAATTGCAATTCAGACTTCAGTAATAAATAGAATAAGAACTACCGTGGGTGCGGAAAAGAGAAGCAGCCAAGATTGCACTGCAAACATTCAAAAGGCAAAACTTTCAGAAAGCTCTATTTTTCCTTTATTGATCATACTGTGGCTTTTGACTCTATGAAAACACTAAATTATCACCCATCACCTCCATGTAATGAAAGATGCTCATTCTAGGAAGCAACAGTTAAAATGGAATACCAAGTTGCTTTATTAATTCAGAACTGGCAAAGGGCTGTCAGCCTACTGTCTACTTTATATGCAGAATACAGGAAGAAAAAGAAGTTGCAATTAAAATTTCTAGGAGAAATATTAACAGTCACTAGTATGGTGACTATCAATCACTAGATACCCTTTGTCATCTAGAGGTGAGGAAGACTCAGGGAATTTGTTGCTGAAAATGAAATGTGTGAATGTAAAGTACTCCACATTTATATATATTTTAAAAAGATTGTGCCAAATGCTGGAGTCTGACCAATGTAAATAGGTGAAGAAGTAGGAGCTACAGTATAATAGTTTTTTATCTTCCTGGCTAAGGATCCATAGAGATGATGATGTAACTATGAAATGCAGGGACATCTATTTTGTAGAAAGATTTTAACAAATCCAAAGACAATACTGAAGTGGAGAGACATCACCCTGACAAAAAAGAAACATATTGTCAAGGCCATGGATTTCCTACTTTAACAAATGGCTGTGAAAGCTCAACCAAAAAAAGAGCTAACAAAGAAAAATCAATGCCTTTGTTTGAAACAAAACATCAGAGAAAATTGTTGAAAGTACCTGGAACTACAAGAAAAACAAATCATTTAATACTAAATGAATTTAAAGCCAGACGGCTCACTGAAAGCACTAACGGTAAACCAAAAACTTAACTATTTTAGATGCACAGTGCAGAAGCAAGAATCTTCAGAGAAGATCTGAAGTTTGCAAAAATAGAAGGCAACAAAAAAAAAGAAGATAGCAAAAGACAAAGTAGTTAGATCCTTACACTGATTTCACAAGGGCTTATAAAGACTCAAAGAAGCAATTATGGACACACAATCCTGGTGAATTATTGTCCATCAGGTGATACAGTGGCGTAGAGGCTTAACCACACAAGATGTGCTGAACAATTGCCAGCACTCTAAGGGTTCAAATCCACCTCCATGGGACAGAGTGAGCCCTCAATTCTTGTCTCTAGCTCCTGCCCACCTAGCAGTTTCAAAGCATCACTTGTAAGCTGATGGATAGGTACTGCCATTTCGGTGATGGGAAACTGCTGGCTGCGTTCAGCACAGGGAGCTGCAACCAGCACTGGATCTGCCCACATGTGATTGGCAGAGGAGGGGTGGAGGAAAGTACCCAATGAGCTCACTTCCTCTGATAACGCTGCAGGCCAGCTAGTGTGAAGCTCTCTTGCGCTAGACCAATGCAACAAATGGTCTAGGGTTTGCAGCAGTCAGCAAAATATATGAAAAGCTGAGTCCAACTGCTTTCCTCTATAAAATGTTAGATAGCGATAGCAACATTTGAAGAAAATATTAAAAGAACTCCAAGCTCAGGGAATAAAGTCAGTGCCCTCCTCCATAATGTCTAAATTTCAAGTATATCCCCTCCTTAAAAAGATAGCCCTAGAATCATTCGATTTTCTCCCACAAACGAACACTGATATGGAAACATTTAATGTTTATAGTAAAGGCTAAAATTCAAACTTTCAAAATAAAGATGTCATATCCCTAAGGTGAAATTCCTTGAGATATATTACAGTCAATTTTGATTTTTCCTTTCCTGCATTTTTGGGTTTTCTAATAACATCCAGAAGTAAAAATGACAAAAAGCCTATATTAAGATGATCATTTGAAAGTATTAGTTCTTGATAACCTTCCCAAATTTCAATCCATTGCATCCTCAAGATATCCAAGCCAATAATTAGAACCTTTAAAGCTTCTATAGAAACCTTAATTTTCTCTGCTTGGGATAAGACTCGGAAGAACCAACATGCATTAATAAATGCAGAATTATGCAACTGTGTGGTATAGCACTGTTTGTAGTGTGCATCTCTCGATGCAATTGCACTTATGATCTGGATTTCTCATTCTGTTTTCAGCAAGGCATCGTCAGCCTATTACGAATTACAAATGTACTGTAAGACTGTATGTTATGTTTTGCATCAGGCAACAGTTGACAGCTACGAATACAGTGTCAGTAGGGATGCTGTAATTGCTGAGATTCTTTCCAGAATAAGTTTAGGAGATTAAACCATTCTAACTGGTTAACACCTGGGAAAAGGTAACAGTGGCTATGTCTGACTTCTGAAGAGGCATCTCTTCCAGAGAGGAGAGGGTGCTAATTGAGTTACTATGACAAAGACCTGAACGCTCTATTCCTCCTCAAAAAGGATGCATGTTTTTTTCCATTTAGTGCCAAGAATGGCTCACAAAGGAAGCTGTGCTCTTTTGTCCTATTTCCTACACTATTTCCATAGCCCAAGTTTTCTCTTGATTTACTACTCCTTGGACATTATGCCCAGCAGAAAAAGGAACTGGAAGGAGGTGTCTAGCATGGAGGAAGTCATTACGGTCATTTTCCCACTTGTGATTTATAACACTTTGTAGAGTTCTCCAACCATCGTTGTGCCAAAAAAAAAACCCCAACCACTCAATAATGAAAACAGGCTTGTATCATTTTGACTATGGCTGGGTGATACTATAAAGATGCTATAAGTCATTAATGGGGAAATGGCCTAAGCTTCAAATCTAACACAGCTAGCTGGTGCAGTGTCTTGATTGGTATACACATAAAAGAGCCCTGGTGGCTCAAGATGTTAGCAATTAGCCTAGCAACCAAGCAGCCTGCAATTAGTGCAGGTTTGAGTCCCACCAGGCTCAAGGTTGACTCAGCCTTCCATCCTTTCGAGGTAGGTAAAA
>JANHFR010001655.1:44391-57662 GCA_032468015.1 Mimophis mahfalensis | reverse complement strand
AAGCTTCTTCAGCTCTGACTAGATGGTGGGGAATGGAAGCTGTCTGCAAGGAGTATAAATCCTTCCATTCCCCACTATCCAGTCAGAGCTGAAGAAGCTTCTTGGATGAAAAGCGAAATGTCTTGAAGGAAAACAAGAAAGTCCAGTTGCCTCTTGGGGAAAAAAACACACCTTTGGGACATTTTGGAACAAGAAACAAAACTATTTTAAAATGCCCAGAGGTCATTACAACATTATAACAGTATGGACATGCTGGGCCATGAGAAGAAACAGTATGGGAGAAACTGAACCAAGTGCACCCATATCAGTCATTGCTGATGTAGCAACCAACCTCTCAGGATAAGGTAGAATTTCATAGCATACAACATTCGCAAGAACAAAAGACCTTGAGTTTACGCTACTTTTACCTAAGTGGATTATTCCTGCAAACAGAAAAGACAGATGGAAGGAAGGTAAAATATGGCCTATTCCCTAAATAAAGGCTGCATCATCTGGAGGCAAAATTAACTGTTGGTGTTGCATATTAAAAGGTCCATCTGGACATAGCCAAAAATGAACAAGCACATGTTCAATATTCCACAGGGATGATACCATTTTCTTCTTTCTTTTCTTTTCTTTTTTACAAAAACCACTTTTCACAAATCACATTGATGAATTATTGACAGATTATATACTTAGAACAAAAAAGAGGACCCCGGAAGCAATTTAGTAAAGGAATGTAATGTGAAGCAGTCAAAGAGGAAGAAGAAGAAGAAGAAGAGACGGAGGAGCAAAGACGGAAGAAGAATGGAACAATAAAAGAGAAACATTGTTGTTGAGGGTGGAAAAACAGTTTGCCAGCAAAAAGAAATGTGCTACTTAATAAGGTTAATAATAGATAATGTTGCCTAAAGATGATTTGTTACCACCGACAACCATTACATTAAAATGTTAATGGCCTGAAGCAAAAGCAAATTGTTTCCTTAATCTGCCAGAAGAACAATTTTCTCAGGAATTATATACACATCAGAATGCTTTGGGATCTAAAATAACCATAATAAACAGAACTGAAATTTGGCCCACACGCCAAGTGCCATGTTAACACGATTAAAAATGGGATGCATTTCATCTTTTTTTTGTAAAGGATGCTGTATCTGTCCTAAAAACAAACAGACAAACAAAACCCAACATAGCCAACAATTTCTCTATTGATGTTTCTTTTAAAAAACAACAACCCAAAACTGCTTAAAAAAACCTTTAAAAAAAAACCTGTTGCCTTCCAAGTAGCCTGCACTTTTTCCAGTTAAAAGGAAAGAATGTGGTATTCCCCCCTGCTCCGTATATCAAACAAAATAAATAAGTGAAGATTATAACTTCACAAATGTATTTTTTTAACCATTTAGTCCTGCTCAACTCTTGGTGACTTTATAGGTAAATTAGGGATTTGTCAGAAGAAAAAATGGAGATTGAACTGGCTGGAAAATGACAAGTAGAGACAAACAAAGGCGATTTGAAAGAAACACTGTCTATGGAGTCTCCTAAGGTAAAAAAAAATTAGGAGAAATACACAGAGCCCAAGCATCTTGGTAGGACATCATTTGGGTCCTGTGAAAAATGAAAGTACAGCCAAGAAATATTTTGGGGAGAGAATCTAAAAGGCAGAGAACATGAAAAATCCTTACATAGCTGATGTTAAGATATCCAAGCAGCTTTGTAAAGATTGATGGTCTGAAAAAAAGAAGAAAAAAATGCCTTATTCTGTTATAAGTAGTATTATAGGATTAATACAATAGGATAGATGTATATACCTATTCATTTAGGGCTTTTCTCTTATTCTCTTATTTAACAACAGCAAAGTAACTAGATACTTTTTCATTTCATTTGAATTTGGCCTTTTTGTTCAAGTGCCCCTTTAAAGATGGGATTTTGCAGGTCTTCGCTGAGCTACCTCCCTCCCTGCCAAGCTGGATTCCAGAGACAAGGTCAGTGTTGAGGACTCCTTTGTATTAAATGAGCAAGGAAACATATATGCATTGCAGATTATTCTCTGCCCTTGAGATCTGTTGTCTAAAACAATCTGTTCAAAAGTGATAGGGTTGAAGTCCAGGCTAGACAACATGCATATGGCAAAGGATTTGTAATATTCAAAGTATCATCAACTGTGCCCTCTTGGGTCAACAGACAAAGTGTATTGATATATCACAGTCTCCTCAAAAAGAGGCAAGACTATTTATCAAGGTATTCCAGAGCAAAAACAGCGATGACATTGTTTAACTGAAAACCTTATTTCAGCCCTGTTGGCAGTAGCCATTTTTGTGAAGTGTAACCTTAAGTAGTTCTATCAAGATCGCGAAGAATGTGCTCGGCTGCTCCTGAGTTGCCCATTACTAGTCTGAAATGTTTTATTTATACGATGAATACAGTCATTAGAATGCATGAGTCTTTGGTAGTGTAGGGTACTTCTTTAAACTTAATATTTTGGTGCAATAACAGTCTCACCAGCACTCTGTCATAACATGTTCGCTTTTTATTAGAGCCTCCATCACTTCATCAGCAGATATGTGGTGAGAGTGCTTCACCAAGCAAACGTTCACCGTGAAATGCTCTTGACAGAAGGACAAGTTTCAGAACAGTTTTTTTGCACAGCTTCCACGATGTAGAGATATTAGGGTTACAATTTTAGAAGGTCTAATGCAACAGAATAAGAAGATGCTAAGTTAGGAGAAACATCTGTTATTTTTGTCTCATCTGGATTCCAGCTGACGCATAATTTTCCCCAGCTTGAGGATCACTACCTGCTTTACATTAGAACTATTAACAATCCCAGTTTTTGCAGCTGCTGAAAGTTGTAACCAAAAGAATTGAGGACAACAAGTAGGAAAGAATAAAACACAACACTGTATAAATACTGGAAACTAAAACATCATCCAATGTATATGGTTGCTTCCTATAGCCTTGAGAATAAAACATATAAGGGAGACTATTCTTAAGTCATTCCCACTAAAAATTATGATCACAATCCATTGAATCAGCACAATGTTAAATCCTCAGTGAGCAACATAAAGAGAAGATGGAATAAATTATTATTCAGCAGCATCAGTGGAATCTTATTCTTTTTAAAAAGAAAAAGAAAATATATAAAATATTCAATAAAAAAATGAACTAATTAAAAGTACTCTGGGTATGATGCAAAGCTCAAGCCAATGGCTGTTGCTGCTGTTGGAAGAGAACACAGACTCGCCTTTCCTATTAGGTGGCATAAATCAATCAATGAATGAAACTTGGGAATGTTGTCCATTGTACAATTTAAATCAATTTTCTTAAAAGTTCTTTCTGTTAAAATCAAAGGAGAAATGGGCATACAATTAAATAAAACTCTTATAGGAAGATAACATTTCTAACCTAATATAAGCTGAAATAGCATTACCGCCCCAGTTCGATCCATTGACTCTTCAATAAAAGTTATGTATAGTCTGTAAGATTGGTCAGTTAGATTAATAGTTTTTTTAAAAAACAATTCTAGTCAAGGACTGAGAAACGTGTTATCCACGTCACCCACTCAAGTCACCCAAGTCATCCAGTAGGGTTGAATGCCTGAAGACTAGAACCTTGTATCTCCACTTCTAGTCCAACAACTTCGCCACTATTTCACACTGGCTCTCGTATGTGTGTGTACGTGTACATGTACACACAAACAAAATACAATCCTAAATTTTCTTTTCCTGAGGAACCTAACAAATATTTAGTTAATTGTTTGTGTGAAAGAGAATCTAACTGGAAATAAGAAATCAAAGCTACATTCTGTGTCTGAAAACTTCTGGAGGAACATCGTGGAAAAAGTACTTATATTTGAGAGGGCTTTTAACAGGGCTTTTTCTCTCAGTTAATTATTCATTCACAAAAGTTTCCTGCTTCACATTATTCCAACTAAATTCTCAAAGGTTTCTTTCTTTCCTCTATCCCATCTACTTTTCGCACACCAGTATTCTGTAGTGGTGTGCTTACATTAAAAAAAAACTTCACAACCCACAACTTCCCCTGTTGTACATTTGAAGCTTGCTGGTGCCATCAAGCAAACACAAATCAACAACACGCACATTCTGTTGAAATGTTTAGCTAAATGGAACCAAAACAGTCACAGTTCACTATTTCATAAATACATTAATTAGAAGTATCTCCAAATAGCATGTGATTTTTGAATTATTAACATAAAATACTGCATTATAAATGACTGCAAATTGCATTCCTAGTGCTCTCCATGCTTAATTTATTATGCTGTAGGAAAATTTGCAAATTACTTTGCTGTTTTATATTTAATGGATAGTTTTACATGTATATTTTTTCATTAAAATAAAATTAAATCCCATTGTACACATCAGAGGCTCTCCACTCGCACTTTGTCAGAAATTTGTCACTTTGCCTGTCCCTACACTGGTGTAATGAAACAAGGAAGATGAACTTTAAATTGCTGCAGTTACTAACCAGAAATCCCTTCTGTACTTTGCTCCTGTGCTCACTAATTCCTTTTTTGTCATACTTAAGGATGTCAGAAAAGCTCTCCTAAAAATTGGACTAAACTACTTATTAGATAAGTGTTCCCATCCCTTGGTGCCCAATGTGTGAAGTTGGTCCCCAAATTTTCAGGAGTGACCCTATCACTTGGGGAAAGAGACAAAGCCCATCTATGCTGGAAAACACTGCATTAGGTTGTCTCCAACTACTCGCTCTAAAATCAATTATATTTCCACTACTTCATCTAGAGCAGTGTTTCTCAGCCGTGATCAGTTTAAAAGATGTGGACTTCAACTGCTAGAATTCTGGGAATTGAAATCCACACATCTTAAAAGTTAAAAGTTGTCAAGGTTGAGAAACACTGAATTAAATACTTATTGATGTCCTTACCCTACATCCAGGATGGCCTTCTTATTGGAAGCTGAGGTCATAACCTCACAATGAAGCCTCTTCCTTGGGGGCAGTCCATTGCTGACACTCTCCAAAGGCAGATCAAAAGAATTTGGCCAGAAAGAGAGATGCTTTTCATAGGAAAGTAGAAGAAATGTCATTTTGTGGTGGAGTCTTCAGACATTTGGCAATCTGCTGAGCTCCAAGTGGGTCCCCTCCAAAACTATTCCTATCCAGATGTGGAGCTTCAGGCTTTCATGGACATTTGTACCATGGCTGGCAGAGTGTAGATTTCTCTCACGGATAGCTACCTCCTTTTCTTTTTTGTTGTTTTCCTAAGAAGAACATTGACTTCATGAAGATCAGATATAGATTGACCATAAGGTTGATATGCCCAATGATAACTTCTACCAAGCATACACTGATCAGAGGTAAAGTTGACAATAGTTTGGAGGAGTCCTTCCTGGGTCATGAGAAGCCCTCTCCAAGCTATGCCTGCTAATTCCTAAACTTCCATCATGGGTAGGTACTGTCAGGCTGGTTCTTTTTATTCCTCCATTCCATGAGGCCAGGGAGGCCATCTTGCTTTCCTTGCCTACCTTATGTGGCATCTGGCAAATGTGATCACCAGTGGTGGGATTCAAATTTTTTTACTACCGGTTCTGTGGGCCTGGCTTAGTGGGCGTGGCTATGCAGTCAGCCAATCAGAAATGGTATTTGCCAATGTCAGCCTATCAGAGGTGGTATTTGCCAGTTCTCTGAACCAGTCTCAATTATCGCTACCAGTTCTCCGGAACCTGCCGGAACTGGCTGAATAACACCTCTGGCGATCACCAAAGGGAAAGGTAAGATAGGCAGGCTCATGATATGGTAGCAGTGGAGGTGCTCATGGGTGCTCTACACATTTGCAGAAGAATCTGCAACATTTCAAGACAGAGAGAGTAAGAGAGGAAAAGGCTTTAGCAGCCAGCTTACCATCACTTTGGTTTCTTCCTTTGTCACCTGCCTGGTAATGCCAACTGAAAGAAAGAGAATGGCAGCTGGACTCCTCCAAGTCCAGCCAGGTCTCTCATCTCACCTACCAGTTACGTGAGTTAATAGCTCACTTCTGAGTTTAGAGATGGAAAAGCCACCAGTCTCTTGCCTGCCACCACCAGCCAGGATCTCAAACACATCCACTGTTCCTGCTGCCCAACCTACTCTTCTCTGCAGGTTTAGCAGTGCATGGAATGATGCTGGTGACCAAGAAAGATAGAAGAGATGGCTATATTTCCACACACACACACACACACACACACACACACACACACACTCCTTTTCCATCCTGCTTCACTTCTCTCTTCCTATCAATCTCTACTTCCTAATTTCTTCAGCCTTCAGCTTTCTCCCAGCCCATCACTGTCAGAAAGCAGCCCACATGTGGGTGGAGATGCTCAACCTCACAGTTGAAGACCATGAAAAGATCATGAAAAGTGGAAGCAGCCACCTTAACATTGATGGGTGCCTCAATAGGACTGCGAGGAAGCAGAGCTGCCTGCCAGGATTCTGCTTTAGAAAAAGGCTGCATATTATGGGTTGCCTCAGTTCTACTTGTTCTAATTTGTAGAGGAAAACTCTCATCTGTCTTTCCTGAGTAGATAGAGATGAGTTTTAATGACTGGGAGTGAGGCAGCAAACTCACAAATTGAAGAGCAACAAGTCTCAGGACCAGATGGCATTCATCTGAGAGTTTCTCTGAAGGAACATGTGAATGAAATTGCTAAATGCTACCAACAATAGTCAGCCTTTCATTTAAATCCCATTTCATTTTTGGATGATGTTCAAAAAGCACTCTGCAAACTGCTATTAAACTCTATTTTTTAACAAAATGGCAAATATTTTTAAAATAGGGGAATAATTACATTTACCATATTTAATTGTCTGTTGAAATACTTCAGAGGGCCTTCTTTTAGTATTGTTTTCAATTATCCCAGCATCAACTTTTGGTAAAGACTTATTTCTCCAGATCTTTCAAATGCACATTTGATATCCACTCTAATTTTCCCTGGCCCTAATAGATCATGATTTCACAGTCATTTAAGTGTTTGCGTTTTTTTCCTCTGCTGTTTTTACAGTCAATGCCAAAGCTAGCTTATGTGTTCTATGGAGATGCTTAAGAGGAGCATTGTGTAAGGTTCAAAACATTTAAGAATGACTGGCAGTTGAGTTCCCATGACAGTATACATGATCCTAAATAAAGCTAGTAAGTACATTTATACTATATTTTATGAACACGTTCAAGATATATGGAAAAAGCTAGACATTTCATTATAACAAGTTATATACAGCATCCAGAATTTCAGTATTTATTCCATCATTTATTTCTTACATTGCCTACTAATTAGCAAGATTAACCTTGGTGAAGTTTGGTACATTTTCCTACTGTGTTTCCCCGATTATAGGACCTCCTCCCATAATAGGACACACACACACCTTTTTTTCCCTGCCTTTGAAATATAACCCCCCCCCAAAAAAATAAGACCACCTTTGTTTTGGAGACCGTAATCCTTGCCTCCCCGAGCACGTGCACGAGGGTGAAAGCGGCCGGGCTTTGAAACGTCACTCTTGTGTGTGGCAGCGAGCTCACCCAACTCCCCTCGCACCTCGCGTGGTTCTTCGCTGGGGGAGGGAGGGGTGGAGTTTGAAATGGCTCCTCCGAGTCCTTCTTCAACCCTTTTCAGGTGAGAAAGTGGCGTGGTTTTATTTGTGAGGGAGCAGGGAGCCAGGCGGGTGCTTTCGGGAAAAGTGGGGTGGGGGGAGCCTTCGTATTTCCTCAGAGCAGGCTTTGGGTGAAGAATGCGGGAGAAGCTCTCCCGGGGCAGCAGCCCTCAGTCCCGCCTCATCGGCAGGCCGGGGTTCTTTCCTTCGCCACTAAGGACACTTCCCTAAGAGGCAGATCTGTTCCTGCCCCAGCCCCGGACTCTCCGGCCTGGGGAGAAGCGGCCGGTTCTGGCTGCTGCCGCTGCAGGTGCCTGCGGGGTGGCTGCAGGAACAAAGCACCGGGTGACCCTCACCCTGCACGGCTGCTCGGCGAGGCCAGCTGGGCTGGGCGAGAGACGAAGGGAAGGAGGGAGAGCCACCGCCTGCCTCTGCTGCGGAAAGGAGCCAGTCCGGCCAGGCCCAGTGCCACTCACCGAGTGCCGCCCCTGCAGATACATGGACCGCCTGGCAGGCCTGCCACCACGGGAATGAGGCTCTCCCAAAGCCGGGACAAAAGAGGCACGCTGCGCGCAAGGATGCCTCAGCGCCCACCACCACCCCCGCCACCGCCGGGAGCCTGGCTCTCCTCCTCCTCCTCCTCCGGGTGGGGCGGCAGCGGCGGGCGGGCTTCCCCCAGGCAGGTGGCAACCGAGGTGGCTGCGCTGCCACTCCCAGGCATCCTAGCCCCCCCCCAGGTGTGCCAGGCTCCTCCCCAGCCCGGCCTGGCGCTGCTCAGCCAAACGCTGCTGGCCCTTCAGCAGACACTTCCCGGGACCCAAGACGGAGCAAGCCTGAGTGGCGCACTGTGATCCTCCCCGCAGGGAGCCAGGAAATGGCGGGCAAACAAAGCCCAGCGGGCTGAAGGAAGGAGACATCTCCTCCTCCACCCGCTGCTCTGCGAAAATCCAGCCGGGCTGCGGAAGAGCTTCCGCTGTCCTTGCCCCGAGACGCCTGCTCCAGCCAGGCTCGATGGGCCAGGCAGCCCCCGCGGGAAACCAGCCTGCTTCCCATTCTCCCCCGGCCACGCTGGGTCCGCGCAAGGGCGCCGGCTGCTCTCCAGGTTGCCCCGCACCGTCGGCTCCTCTCCAGCTGGGCTGGGGGGCAGCGGGCAGGGGCAGCAGCGGTGGCCGGAGGAAGAAAGAGGCGGGAGAGGCATTGCACATCCCCACCTTTCTGAGCCAGTCCCCATGCCGGGATCCCACATGGGGAGCATGCTGAGAGGAATGGGAGGAAACCCCCTCCTTCGCTCCCCTTCAAAGTGGAGCAAAACCTTTCGGGGATTTTCTCCCTTCCTCTCAGCGTGCTCCATTGCAGTTGGACTGCTGAAGGGGGAATAAGGCAAGGAAATTCTCCCTCCCTTCCTCCCCCTTCAGCAGTCTTCTTCATGGAAAAATAAGACATCCCCTGAAAATAAGACCTTGTGCTAATTTTGGAGGTTTAAAAAATATAAGACAGTGTCTTATATTCGGGGAAACAAGGTAGTCCTTGTTTTAAAATGTGAAAAAAAAATTGAATATGAATATATTTACACTTGAAATGTTTTAATACTCCACATGCTGATTGTTATACCATAACAATGCACTAAAATAGTATTTCTCATCCTTAGTCATTTTAAGATATGTGGCTGGCTGAGAAATTCTGAGAGTCAAATTGCACTAAATTCAACTAATCTGACCATGTTAGCAGTCCATTTCTTAAAACCATAAAACTTCCCCTCTGTAAATCCTATTATTCAGCCCCTAATAATATAACAGTGTGTCTTTTTGTGAATTATTTAACATTTTAATGTGTTTCAGGACAATTAATTAGGAAGCAGAAAGCAGCTGTAAAGTCTGGTAGGAGGCCTGGCAGAAGAGGTATGCTGCAGGTCCCATCTGTGAAAGAGTCTCATGTGGTGGGACCTAGGAGATGGGCCTTTTCTGCTGTTTGCCCTGTAGAACACGGATGTCAAACTCGCCATGTCAGGTTGCCATGGTGTGACGTTTCATGACGTTTTTCCCATTCACAGAGCCGAGGTGGGCATGGCCTGCATGTGACGCATCCGGCCTGTGGGCTGCCAGTTTGACACCAATGCTGTAGAACATCAACCCCATGAATGAAATTGGCCCATCCTTCCAGAGGTCCCTTAAAACATGGCTAACTGTGATTTGGGCACATTTATGGCCATTGAAGCATCCATTCTCTACTTTCAGGCTACCATATTAAATTTCAGGCGATGTCCCAAAGCACCCAGCTTCACTTCAGGAGGTTTGCAAAGAATTTAGGGCTAACAGATGTAGAATGCAGCAATGGCAACCAAGAATTATAGTCTTGTGTTCTTTGGTTGCCATCTACTTGTCATCTAGATTTTTGCAACCCTTACAGGCTTTAGAGAACTTACATGGTAGATATAGTAATAAACCTGGAGGCTTACAGTTTCTTTAATAATGGTGAAGGGGAGTTGGAAATAGATGTATATAGTTGTGCTTGGGTGTGACATGTATAGTTCACCTGTTTTATTGGCAGACCTTTGCTCTCTAAAGAACATACTCCACACCTATCCATCTCCATGACAGGTGTCTTTATGATTATCCTAGAAACAAGTCCATTATCTGAGAAATCTCATGCATCAAATCCTAAGCCATCATCAAAAGAAAAAGAAAACTAAACTTACAGGTTTTTCATAAACCAATATATAGTGCTTGGGATTTTATATCGGTGCTGTAGCTAGGCCTGGCTAGAGAATTACCTTTGAAACTTATTAGTTTGATAAACATGACACTTCCCTATTGTTAAAATTTCATTGTGATGAGTCATTTTTCTATCTCCTTGGCCCAGCAAGAGCCATTAGCAGTTACATAGTTTCAGTCTAATATTGTCCATAAATCAAGCTAATCTTAATCTGTGAAGGTAGCAGATGTGGTTCAACCTTGGGCTGTAAAAATACTCCTTATTTTAAGAGGTTACTGCAAAACCAACTTAGGGTTTTCCTAGCCTGGGCTTAATTAAAACAGAAAAGGCCAGCGTGGGTTTCTTGTTGTTGTTGTTGTATTTTTCATTTGTGGCAAGAGTAGGCACCTGAATCAGTGAATGGTGTCATTACAGAAAGAGAAAGATTTATTTTCTTGCTTGCCATTTGACTGAGTCCTCAGGGCTACCTTTGTGGATTCAACAGTCACAGCAAAGCCAGTGATTTTTTTTTATTCCTTGCTGCTAGATTTCATTCTTCCCTATTTGTTGTTAGTGGTGAAGTCGTGTCTGACCCATCGCGACCCCATGAACAATCTTCCTCCAGGCCTTCCTGTCCTCCACCATCCCCCGGAGTCCCTTTAAGCTCACACCGACTGCTTCAGTGACTCCATGCAGCCACCTCATTCTCTGTCGTCCCTTTCTTCTTTTGCCCTCAATCTTTCCCAGCATTAGGCTCTTCTCCAGTGAGTCCTTTCTTCTCATTTGGTGGCCAAAGTATTTAAGTTTCATCTTCAGGATCTGGCCTCCTAAAGAGCAGCCAGGGTTGATTTCCTCTAGGACTGACCGGTTTGATCACCTTGCAGTCCAATTCTTCCCTATACTTTTCATGTTTTACTTCAGACTTTTGAGTTGCTTAAGATTTTGGATCTAAAATTCTTCTCTCCTTTCCTCATTATAAATCTCAAAAAAGCAGCACTACAAAGGAAAGAAAATTATTTTCAATTATTCTTTGACTTGTGTCTCCACAAATATTCTTTTACTTATCTCTTTATTTGTCCTTCAAACAAATAAAAAGTGTTCTTGTCTCTTCTTCAGAATTTAAAATTCTGTCCTCTTTTCCTCTGCCTTAGATCATTACTTCTTTCTGCCTTTCTCTCGTATTCCCCAACTTCTTTGTGTCAAATCATATTACAGTACATTAAATATCCATGACATACAAAGCACTTTGAAATGTTCTTAGGGGTTTCTTCCCTAAGTAATGTTTTTCTCACTAAAAAGTGACAGAGTAACATGAGTGGTTGACATACCAATAAAGTATTACCAGCCCATTTCAATGCTTTCAAATGCCACATATCAATTCACATTATGCTTACCAGAACTGCGCTGCAAAACTCTGAATAACCACTAGATGGCAAGAAAGAGAGCTTTCTTTGTGTTGAGTTTATATTCACCAATAAAGAAATACTGTAGAGGAGATTAGTATAGATCTGTTTCAAGCTATTTAGCTCTCATCAGCAGCATACACTTCTGGGATTCGAACCAGGGCTGCTTGCATATTAGGTAGATGTATTAACCTCTAAGGCATAGAAAACCTCTAAACCTCTAAATATAAATTCAACACACACAAAAAACAGTTTGTCACAAAGGCCCCTGGATTTGGGGCTGAAAGGTGAAAGCAGAAGCAGTCTGCTCCATCCTATATTTGCGTAGACCAGGTTGCCCTGATAGAAAAAAACTTGAGACTTGTATTTCTTTATTTCTTTCTTTATTATTTATTTATTAATTATATTTATATACCACCCTTTTCCAAGAAGGACTCAGGGAGGTTTACAGGACTTTAAAAACATGGAATATAAAAATTAAAAACAGATTAAATCAAGACATAGCCCAACGTAAATTTTAAAAACCCCTCAGTCTAGGCCGGCTAGCATAAAGAGCCAGGTCTTCAACTCCTTCCGAAAGTAGCAGAGGTCAGGAGCTGTGCGTAGGTCCGACAGAAGCTGATTCCACCAGGTGGGAGCTCCTACGGAGAAAGCTCTTCCCCTAGGCACCACCCGGTGACATTCTAAGGCCGACGGCACCCGGAGAAGGCCCTCCCTATGTGAGCGGACTGGGCGGTGGGAAGCTTTGCTAACATTTCCCATCCATGGGGATGGAGAGAGTTCAAAATGCCTCTTTGAGGGGCTTAAATTAGAAAAAGGCAATACAAATATCTACTATATGCAATTATATGGAAGTGTTCTCACTTACTTGGCCAAGGGTCTGAGGTCTGATAGGTCAAAAACAAAACAGAAGAGGATTTTTGCAACCTCCCCCTGTTTATTGACCAGTAATTTATATTATTTGTGTTATCAAAAGGGAAAGAAATGAATGAAAGAATAAGAGGAAGCTTTGACCGCTAAAAGGAGACAATACTAATAAAGATAGTTGGTCTCAAGAGGGTCACTTAATGAAGGACAATATTTGCTACTGATGGTTCACAAGAAGTAGATCTTTCTAGTATAGTTTTGTAACAACTGAGTTTGGGAAAAACTGATTTATCATAATCTGAATATGATTATTAGGAAGTAAGTTACTTTAAAAGTTAAGTGAATCTTTTTTCCGGGTTAATATTTATGGGACTATAAGAACTATAGTCTTATCTACCTCAATGGTAGTAGACAGATGTCCTTCTTAAGATAAGTGTTCGGCTTCTCCTTCTATAAATTATTTAGAAAAAAATGTAAACAAAAATGTAGCATAAGCTTTAAAATCATATTGGGATAAATAAAGGGTAGAAAATCTCAATTTTTATGAAGCTGAGAAAAAATATAACATCCTGGACCCCTCCTTTGTGTTTGAAATAGGGTCATTAACCCATCTATTGTCCACAGGCTACTTAAAAATTACTGGATGGCCCTTTACTACTGTCAGGCTCCAAAAGAGCTTTGCCATATCCAGCACGACTCAGACACAGGATTCATCCAAGTTACTGTTTATTA
>JANHFR010001655.1:16317-28204 GCA_032468015.1 Mimophis mahfalensis | reverse complement strand
TTTTTATATTCCATGTTTTTAAAGCCCTGTAAACCGCCCTGAGTCCTTCTTGGAAAAGGGTGGTATATAAATATAATTAATAAATAAATAAAATAAATATACCATAATGACAAATATCAGACTGATGAAAACTAACTATCATATATTGTTTATCTTATGATTTGGCTTGTGGTCATCTTTCCTCTTATAATAATCAGAATTCTATACACCCCTTCCCCAATTTATTCACACCTACCTTGTCATTCCATATTTTTTTGAAAAAGCAAAAAGATATAATTAGCTACCAAGTGGACTTTTTGCTTATTCTTGTACAATTGATGAGATTCAGTTTTGTTACTGAATACCCAGGTGACCATAAGTAGAGAATACTAATGAGGATGAATTCTCTATTATATTTATAAGCTGACAACTGAATAACTAAAGTACAAAAGATGGGAGAAAATTTTTAACTTTTGTTTTTCATGATGGCATGGATTCATACAACTGTTCCTTTCAAATCATGGAAAACTGTTTTAACAGTTTAAAAACAACAAGCAACAATAAATATATTATGCACTATTTGGGAATGCTGTTAAGTAGTTCATCAACCAAAAACTATGGATTAACAGAAATTACATCACTAGCCAAGCTCATTGCTAGGTTAAAAAAAAATATCTTCAAAAACAGGCCTTTCCTGTTCTACTGTATTTTGCTGTTTATGAGGCATCCAAAAAAATTTAACATCTCCTTTCCACAGAAACATGCAACTATTTACACTGAGGACCAGATCTGTCTATTTTCACAAAATATAGTTAGCTTAAAGCAGGGCTGTCAAACTCCTGGCTCACGGGCCAGGTGCATCACGTGCTGGCCAGGAAGGGCATAAACTCTTTAACTGAAATCTGAGAAGAGGTCTGTGTTAATCACTTCTGACCATACTGGCTAGATTCAACCCAAGCCAGCAACTCACCTGGTCAAGTTTTTAAAGACACGTGAATTTCTACTACAGTATATAACCAACCTTCCCTTGCCGCAGAGGCAATCTGTTGGCACAGCCTGGCGGAAGGCAATTCTTTTAGTTCACTGGGTAGATTTGTTTTTGTCCAAGAAAATGAAATGAATAGATATAATCCATTTCTTTCTGAATGTACATGATGTGTGTCCATGCTTCTGTTCTCCCTCCCTTGCCCTCCCTGTTCCTTTTTCCTTTTATTTCTTATCAAATACATTATTCTCGTTAGGTCAGCATATAGCAGTACTTCTTTATATGAATTATTGACCTGAATGTAACTGCTGAGTATAGAATAATGCAATGAACTTCTCGCTGGCACTATATTCATTTCATTTTTGCCTCCTCTCCAACATCTTGCTTTGGCTTCTCCAGTGCTTCTCACTGTTCAGGCTATTTGTTCAATTACGTTTCTTCTTTTTTGTTTTTCTTTAAATTTTCTGTTAGAGATATTGTAGAAAATCATTATCCTGTGACCAAAAACTGCAGAACGCCTGAGGTAGGAAAATGCTATTTGTTCTCAGAACAACATCTCTGAACAAATGGAATGAAGTGAAATGTTTTTGTTTTTTTTTAAATTGATCATTCATCACCAAAGCCTATTTCCAGATCTTGTGCACACATTGGTAATATTGAGGGTAAAGACTTGTTGTGTATATAAAAAACAGACTGACTCACTGAACAAATTCCTTTTTCTTTCATTTAGTGACTGAATGGATTATAAAGAAGAACTTAATTGGGGTTCATTGGATGTTGCTCCATTTTCTCTTAAAACAGATTTTTATTTGAATGATTTCTAAGGTCGGCGAGGCAGGGAAATCAAGGAAAAGCTTTTATATCTGATTGTGTTAAACAATACACCTCTGGCATTCACTGTCTCAAATGCATTCACAATAGCCCCAGGCTTGCCATTCGAAAGTCAAGGGTGCACCTGCCCTCCTACAATTCTTTGAGGGAAAAAATAGCACAAAAGTCAAATGAACCTCTTTCTCAGTTCAATAAGCACCCATTTTTTTCATGACTGCCCAAGTCTAAAATCTCCTCTCTGTTAGGGCAATTATGAAAAAGTCTAGCTAAAAGAACTTCCACATACAAAGGCAGTCTACCTCTGATAAATAAGGAAAAGCAGCAAAAACTCTGCCAGAACCTCCTGTGAGGTATCAAAAATTCCTCTTCTCGGGTAAAGAAGCAGACCACAGGTGCTCTGGCAATAGCAGAATCCACTTTTCTTTTCTTTTCTTTTTTCCCAAGCCAAAAAAAATTAAACAAAGACAAAACAAAGTTAGACAAGAACATTAAAAATATGAATTAAAAGGACAAAAAAAAAATAAAAACACATATTTATCCTCCCAATGGGGCACTGACTGATATATGGCAACAATAATAGCCCTTTCAAAACAGGTACAAAATTTATAAACTTCTGTTTGCAACCCAATTTTATCTATCATACATTGTAGTTATGAAAAAAAAATAGCTAATAGGTTAAACGTCAGCCAAATTAAAGTTAAAGGCTCTTCATTAACAATCTATTATTATAATTTACTTGGGGAAATTCTACCACAGTCTCCTATCCACCACAAAGCATCTCAGTCATTATCGCCAATCTGTAGCAGAATCCACTTTTCTATCTCTGATAAGAACAATTTATCAGCAGTGTCCTCTGTGTTTTTTGAAACAGAAAGATCATATTAGAAAATATATATTGTCCATGTTATGATCCTATTTAAGACTTCCTCAGGTTAACTTAAAGGGTCATGAGAGCCACAAAATGGATCAATCAGTGCTTGGTAAGCTGCTTTTCCTTAGCACTCAATAAAGATGCTGCATAATTTTATTTTTATTTATTTATATCCCACCTTTATTTTTTATTTTTCATAAATAACTCAAGGTGGTATAACATAGATTATATGCCTTCCTCCTATTTTCCCCACAACAACAATCCTGTGAGGTGAGTTCAACTCAGAGAGAGTAACTGGCTCAAAGTCATTTTACTCCAATGACCAGAGCAAAATATGGGTGCTTTGCTGCCTGGGCACTCTACTAGGGATTTGGTTCTAGAACAGGGATGTCAAACTTGATTGAGTTGTGTTTGACCTTGGAGGGCCGGGATGGACCTGAGCGGGATGTGTGTGTCCAGCTTGATGTCAGGGGTGCCTGTGGTGGCCCAAGCACCCTGACAGCGAAAATGGGCTCCCAAGTTCCATTTTTGGCTGTGACAGACTCCTGCAACCCTCTGCCAGCAAACACCGAGCTTGGGAGGGCCATCCTCCTAAGCTCTGTTTTTGCTGGCAGAGGTACCATGGGCCAGTACTCTGCTGTTTCCAGGCCCCGTGGACAGATCTAAGCTCCCCGTGAGCTGGATCTGGCCCATGGGCCTTGAGTTTGACACCCCTGTTCTAGAAGTAATGTGGACAGGTAGAGCTCCAGTTGTGTAAAGAAGCAGGGTTGTTGACTTTCTTTCTAGTACTTCGGGCAATTTTTATTTGTTTAAGTCGAAAAGTAAGACAATCACAAAACTTTAGGCAACGTGAGAGAAGAGTGGAAGGGACTCTTGGTGCAAGAAAACTTCATTTATTAATTTATCAGTGTAACAGAATCCTGAGGTTTATTGAAGTTGAATCTGCTGCTCTTTCAAGGCTTGCTTTTCATGATAGGATTTCCCTAAACACTTAATGCCATTTTATAGCAGCTGCCCAAGAGGGAGGACATTGTGTGAAAAGAGCAGGATAGCACTAATGTTCAATTAACTAGGAGCTAGTGTTAAACGTTAACCTTAGTTAAAGGAAGGTTGAAATATACCCTCAATGATACAAAAACCTTGGCTAGAGTTATTCAACATCCACCAAAAAGAAAATATTTATTTCTTTTTGTCCTCATCTATATCAGGCCCGAAAGATCAGGTCCATACTTGAAGGTCAAATTAAACTGTTCTATTGTTAGATATCGTAGTCTATACACAGGAATTTTCTCAACTAACACTTAGCATCTGCCTGGAGTTAGATAAAGGTCCACTGAATTCAAGGGGGCGGGGTGGATTTAGTCCACTTGTGGCTATGTAGGCATTCTAGTCTGATCCCTCTTTTAACTCTGTCCCCAGATTCTGCTTCTACAATCTAGCCAACATAACCTTAAAACCAAATATTGATAGTTTTTTGGATATTTAAGACTTTTTCAAAGGCTAGAAATCATATATGACCTTGCTGAAGTGGAGGGGGGAACAATCTGTTGATTTCAGGATAAAAATTTGGAGACTTTTAGCCTAATATTCTCAGCCCAATCAATCTCACAGGGTTATTGCTGTGAGAAAAGGGAGGAAGAGCAGCATCTATCCTTATCTGAGCTCCAGAAAGAATACCAAGATATAAATCGAACCCCCCAAAATGTTATTTTTACTTTCCCATCCATCCCTAAATGACATTTTCCAACAAATCAACAGAAGTACAAGCAATGATAGAAAACCAGACATTTTACGCACTTGTTGTACTTCCATTTACGGTGGACTTACAATCGTTTCAGTGGCTGGGATTTGTTGTTGTTGGTTTATTTTTGGGTTTGTTTGGTTCTGTAAATCAGATTACACAGTTCACTTCACAGCCTATCTGCTAAAAGATAAACAGAGTCCTTCCCGAGAACTCCTGTTTCCTCATTTAGCAGTGCTGCTTTTTTTGTGAAGGAAAATGAAAGAATTTCCCCTTTATTTTGAAAAGATTTCAAGGCCAAATCTAGATGTTATACCCCTGGAAGTAAACCTTTATTAGTCCAGAGAAATGTTGTATTAAATTAAAGGAGAAAGAAAAAATGCCAGGCTGTTTGCATTCTTCCTAATTTTTGTTTATGACATCATTTTTAAAATTTATTCTACTATTAATAGCACGAAAAACTTTTCATTGATAACATTCAAAGCCTTCTAGAGTATTGAAGAACTTCGATTCATTATCCAAAAAAAAATTATTATTTGTTGTAATAATCAAAAATTAGTATTACTTAAAATGGTTTGGCCTTCTGTGATTTTACATTCTTCGGGGGGTTTTTACCATTAATGTAAATTATGTGCATAAAAGCATGAATAAATCACTGCAAAAAGGTTAACTAAATGATGCTAGGGCAGTGTTTTATTCATTTTCTCACTATGCATTAGTGATACATCATGGAAACATAATGTTGATGCAATCACACTTACCCTCTCAAACCAAGAATGCTTATTTGAAACAGCTTATTAAACATGTGCATTAATGAAAGGCAGCACAATGGGAATGTCAAAGCAATCATACATATGATTGCATTAGGATTGTTTTTATGCAGATTTATCAATGCATTTATCAATGCATATTTTGATAAATACTTTATTGAAGAGAAACACATGAATTCAGACAACTAAAAGCAATTTAAAATCTTGCATGGGATGTGCACTCCTTATGGTATGCCTACATGTGCTGCAATTTAGAAATCTTTAGGAAAAAAAAAATACAGAAGAAAGGAATAAGTAAAACAAGCTGTGCTTCCAAACAAGGATGTGTAACATAGCACTCCGAGATCTTTTAGGAAATATGTCTGGGAAGAATTTTGCAAACATCCATAATTCACAAGAATCTGTGACTCACAGTTCGAGCTAATCAAAACATAGGAGGAATGTATGAGAACTGTAACCCGTGCATCCACAAACAGCTTTATCAGTTGCCAAACTATTCAACTGTTGCTGAGAGGTTTTTATGACCTTCATACACTGGATTGAGAACGGATTGTGTTTTTGGCCAGCTCAAGTGCAGCGGTGACATTTGGTCCCTGTCACCGAGGGTTCTTCTGAAAAAAGAAATGATTGTGCCATTTGAGTCTCCACTTGGAAAAAATAAAAGAGTCACAGAAGAATAATGATGCCCACTCCAAAGTCGAAATAGGTTGCTAGGAAAACGTTTTGCATCCCTGCATCTCCTCACTGTCCCACAGATGACAAAGCAATAAAACCAGAACATGCTTATCAATTATTAAATGTGCTTCCGTGTCAGCGGTGTGGAAAGGGACCGTAGCGTAACTTTCGAAGTCAAAGCATTATTTATAAGCCAAGTTGAAAGCTCACGGTGGCCCTCATAAACATTCTTGATGTAATGTAAGCCTTGCTGCAAGAGATGCTATTTAGTGCTAAGGTTATGGCAAAATTAAATGCGCACACAGGCACATCCGAACAATGTTTAATGGGACCTGAAATGCTTTTAGTAATAAGAGTCAGAAAAGTAAAGAGCCAGAGATGAATGAATGCTTAACAAAATAAACACATGGGGGAGGTAGTACATATGCTTGCATTTGTGCTTGGGACTGGAAACACTGTCTTTTTCTAGAAATTGTACTTGGTGGAGGGCGGAAGGGACTGTGTATAGTAAGGGAAGGACATCCTTAGCAACAACTATAAGAATCAACCAGACAAAAGGAATTGCTGAGAAAGTGACGGTAAAGCAGAATTAGAGGTATAAGAAGCCAACAGGAGTACAGTTTGGAAGGTCAATTGATAAAATGTATGTAGCAGGCACTGAACCAACTCCAATCAATACAGCTCAGTGTGAATCGAATCATGGCCTAATAACCACATCACATCCATTTCATGGTATGATCCATCACATGAACAGCAGGAAGTGGTGGCAATTCAATGTACTGCACACACCACTGGATCACAGAGGCTTCCACGTGGTTTAAGGTTGACTGTTAGAACAGAAGCTTGTAAAAGATTATGCAGACTAAGTCTTATTTTAGAATAAGTTGCAGCTCCCAGCACACTTCTAGCTGCTGCAGTATAGTAGCAACAGTGATGTGACATGCCACCAGAAACATCATCAACTCTGGCAGATCACCAGGTCATTGACAACTCTGCATCTACAATATTTATCAGAATGTCTACAGCAGGGGTGTCAAACTCATATTGTCACGGTGGTATCATGTGACGTATCAGGATTTTTTTTTCCCTTTGCTAAACCAGGTGTGGGCATGGCCAGTGTGTGACCCATGGGCTGGGAGTTTGACAGCCCTGCTCTACAGCAACTCTAGAGCAAACTTGGCTTTTGCTCCCCTCACTAAAGCTCTTTTGCATTTCTCTAGAAGAGAATATCTCTGACACACAGTTGAATTGTGGAGTCTTCAGTGTTCCCTGAGCTTGGTATTATGCGTGCAAACATTTCATTACCCATCTAGGTAACAACATCAGTGCAGGTCAGAGAGCCTTTCACATTTATCTATCAAAGATTAATTATTAAGAGACGAACACACCGTATCTTCTAGCCAGAGCCATATATTTATCAACAGCCATCCATGTATAATTCAGGTTTCTAGAGAAGCTGAACAATAGTGGCAGGTAATCTTCAAGATAACCAGATGCATTACAGGCATTTGCTTGTTTGAATTTTGCTACTGAATTTTTTTAAAAAAACATGTTCGTGTATTTCACTTTATCTTGTATTTAAAATTTTAATTGCAATTATAGAGGTCCCACCAATTTAAAGTCAGATGCCCATTGCTATTGTTGTATATGTTCAAAAGCATACTGTTCTCCGCTGCAGGGGAATTTTTTAAAATAGTCGTTGGCAGGGATGATTTGTCTATATTTATCATAATATTTACTCTCCAGATATTGTACGCATCCAGATCAAATGTATAGGAAACTCAAACACTAGTTGTATGACTTCATTTCTGGGGGAAAAATATATGTTTAAATCCATGTTTACTCTGAGTTTACTTTAAGCACATGTGTCTCAAAAACATGATAAATTTCTAGAGCTGATAAACATGATAAATTTCCAATACAGCTAGAAAAAAACATCTGAATTCTGGGAAAAGTTGACTCTTCTGTGTTTAGAACAGAGTGCAAAAAATCTCCAGGACCATGCAAGTTGCTATAACAACAGACCATGCCTTATCATTACACATGATCAAGGCATGGAGGATTTAGAAGAAGGAACATGCCCTAATTTTCAGAAATAGATATATTCTAGGTTGAGAAAACTGAGGCTTAATCATTCAGCGATTTAAAAGGAAAAGCCAGCATTTACAGAATGCTTGGTTCTGTAACCGTGTAAACATGTAACCAGAATGGTTTGGAAACAAACTGGTAAGCAAAATTGTTTTAAAATGAGGTTTCAACAGTGCAAGAATATTGCAAAGGGTTGCTTGTTTGTATTAATCCTTCCAACTGAAATGGTTATAGCTTTTACTGTTTTGCTTTTTTTTTTTTCATTGCAGTAGCAAGTGTAGAGTATTGTAATTACAAAACCTCTGATAAAACAGCAGACCGAAAAAGTCTATATTATGCTATAAAGGATGAATTGGTATTTTATACAAGGTCAAAAACTGACCATATTATCGTTCCACGTTATACTGTACATGAATTAAGCATAGCACGCATACACCAAAAAACATATGGGTTCTATCTATGCCTATGATCCTATTTATATAGTAGCTAAAGACAAAGAGGCCAAAATAAAGGCTTTCTACTACACATTCAGTAGCAATGCACACTTGATGACAAGGGGGGTCTGCAAAGGGAGGGGGGAAATTAAGATGACAGCCACAAGCCTGCTGTCAACGTTCTTTTTATGTGTGTTACAATGCAAATAAAGAGAGGACCTATGATTGCCTGGTTGTGACTGCCATCTTGACTCTTTTGACCTACTGACAGTAGCAAAGAAATAAGAACATGGGAGGAAAAAAAGCCTGCCAAAGGAACTAGAGCCACGCATACCCATTTTCACACACTTTCCAGTTTTCTGAAATGTCTTAGAAATTTCTGATCGCTAAAGGGGCGGAAGACAGGTTTCGGCTTTATTTATTGGCTTCCCCACTTTATTTATTTATTTATTTATTTAAAAATTTAAATTGACTGCACCAAGTTTAATGAAAAGGCTCTCCTGCTGTGTCTGAAGCCCAGAAAGCTATTGTCTCTCTGGTTTACGTATCCTAGACTGTGTTAATGTTGGCTATAACGCAACTAATAACCACCCTCAGCAATAAATGCCTTGTCATCTCATTGCCGCGCACAGCAATAGCTGGAGCAGTGATACTGACAAATGAACCTGTGTAATCACTTTAGCTTTCTTTGTTACATTTCACAGTGGGGAGATGGCGTTCGCTCAGCGTGACACACGCCAACAAACATGAACGATCGCTGCCTCCCCCATCCATCTTGGCTGATTTTTGTCAGAGGCATCTTTGCCCCTTGCTCGCCACCCAAAGCCTCCCCACAAAAGTAAAGTCAACAGGGCTGAAGGCTTTCTTCCAGCAGATCAGACAAGGTGGAGCTTTGATTGGTCTTTTCTCCTGCCGCTCCTTTGTCAACTGTTATGAGGAGACCAACGTGGTGAGAACAAGCCGTGGGTGAAAGTTAGAGAAAAAGAAAATGAACTTTTGCTACTAAGGCTCTCCGAGATTGGCGCAGGAGTGGGGGAGGCCCTCATTAAAATCCATTTCGAGGCTGACATTTTCCCTTTTCAATCTTTTTATAGTTTTTAAATCATTAGCTATCAGCATGAAGCTTAAAAGGTAGTTCTAGCCATCTATGAAACAGTGACACATTTGACAATAATGCTTCTGAAGTGCTTGTCATATCCCCTCTCCAAACAAGTCTCATTAATGCTCAGGACTGTCTCTCACACTGTTTCTTTTCTCCTGGTTTCTCTCTAATTAGCCGAGGTTTGTACGTGTGTTTCAACATTCTCTCGTTCCATGGTTTGGAAGGAGGGGGAAAAAGGGAGGCAGAGGTGGATGTCATCTTCATAAATCCCTGGGCCAAGTTAACCAGAAGAATTAATGACTGTAACCCACAGACTAGAGGCAACAATGCTTATATCCCAGCACCCAGCATATTCCTTGGTATGGGTCTGTATGTTTCCATTTTGCTCTGATCAATGTAGACAGTTGCTTCCTCTGACTGAATGTATATTTAGATTTAGACATACATAGCAGCTATACGTATTCAGGGCTAGAATGAGTTGTCACCCTTGGTGTCATCCATTGGTTAAACTGATGCAATCCTAGATGGCATCTTCTCAGATGGAAGGGCTAGAAGTCGCCCTGCCTATTGACTCTACATTTTGTGACTCTACATTAAAACAAAGAAACTGACAGTTCTTCACATAAGCACACTGGCATCCAGAATCACAGCATCTAACTCTATATTTTGCTGAAGGCCCTTTTTTTTATTTATTTTTTTTTATTTTATTTTAATCCCATTTATATGCCGCCCTTCTCCTTATCATGGTTTCTACATACTGTTCCTCCCTGCAGATACAAAATGGTACAGTCCAGGAAAAGCTCTATCACTCAATTACGACTCACTTATAATTTTTGGGAGTTTTCTTCAGAAACATTTGAATGGATTACAGGTAGCCCTCAACTTCCGACCACAACTGAGCCCAAATTTTCCATTACTAAACAGTTGTTGAGCGAGCTTTGCCCTATTTTATGACCTTTTTTGCCACAATTGTTAAGTGAACCACTGAAGTTACGTTAATAACACAGATGTTAAGTGAATCTGGTTCCTCCATTGACTTTGCTTGTCAGAAGGTCACAAAAGGGGATCACATGACCCTGGGGAGACTGCAACTGTCATAAATACATGCCAGTTTCCAAGCATCCAAATTTGGGTCATGTGACTGTGGGGATGCTGCAAGCTGAAAGTGTGAAAAACAGTTACAAGTCACTATTGTCGGTGCCATTGTAACTTCAAATAGTCACTAAACAAATGGTTGTAAATCAAGGGCTACCTTTAAGTGTTGATTCCTCTTCACTTTGGTTTCTACCTGCAGATCTTCTCCTAGAGATATTAGGAGCTGGAAAAAGTTGAGAGTTTTTAGAGACAACAAAAATATAGATAGCCTAGATGTGTAAAGAATGATGAGGGAAGGGGATGAGATAGCATACTGAATCCATCCTCCTTTCATATAAAGTTTACTAAGAAGGTTCCTAAAATGGTGGGGAATCTGGAAACTAAGCAGTACGACAAGGGCTTAAAGTGGGCCTGTTAATCCTGTAAAAAGGATGGTTGAGGGCAGGTATGATAGCAGTTTTCAAAAATATGAAGGGGGTTACATTAAAAAATAGGATAGACCTTTCTCTATATTTTTTCCAAAGGAAAGGCCAGAAGTAGTAAGTTAAAACTACAAGGAAATGTGTTCAGGCTAAATGCAGAAGAAACTTCCCAAGTGTACAAAATGGCAGCTAATTGAACTGGCCATCGCGTGTAGTGAAAAAATACTGAACATAGAATAATAGCGTTGGAAGGCACCTTGGGGGTCTTCTAGTCCAACTCCTTGCCTGTAGCAGGAAATCCTATACCAGTGTTTCTCAACCTTGGCTGTTTGAAGATGCGTGGACTTCAACTCCCAGAATTCCCCAGCCAGCGTTGGACTTTCTTTCGGCTTGATGGGATGAATACATGTGATCACAGAAAGGATAACAGACTAACAGAACAAAAGAATAGAGTTGAAAGGGACACCAGAGATTCTCTAGTCTGACGTTTCACCCAAGCAGGAAACCCTGTCTATACCATTTCAAACAAATGGTTGTCTAATCTTTTCTTAAAAACCTCCAGTGATGGAACAACCACAACTTCAGGAAGGAAGTCATTCAGCTGGTTAATTGTTTTCACTGTCAGAAAGTTTCTCCTTAGTTCTAGGTTGCTTTTCTCCTTGATTAGTTTCCATCTGTTTCTTCTTGTCTTGCCTTCTGGTGCTTTGGAAGGTAGGTTGACCCCCTCTTCTTTGTGGCAGTCCCTCAAATATTAGAACACTGCTATCACGTTGCTGCTAATCTTTCACTAGGCTAAAGGTAAAGGTAAAGGTAAAGGTTCCCCTCGCACATATGTGCTAGTCGTTCTCGACTCTAGGGGGCAGTGCTCATTTCTGTTTCCAAGCCGAAGAGCCA
>JANHFR010001653.1:199510-210791 GCA_032468015.1 Mimophis mahfalensis | reverse complement strand
TTTTGAACTGCTAGGTTGGCAGAAGCTGGGACAAGTAACGGGAGCTCACTCCATTATGCAGCACTTGGGATTCGAACTACTGAACTGCCGACCTTTCTGATCGACAAGCTCAGCGTCTTAGCCACTGAGCCACTGCATCCCCATAAAATCATCATTAGTCACACACAATTATAGAAAAAAAATCAGAGCTAAGTGGCAGAAACTCAGCCTCAAAAGATATGCACAAATCATCAGCTGCTTATTGCTTCCAAATATGCCATTCTATTAGAATTGCTTATAGCATCATTGTTTGATTAATTAATTGAATAGGGCACTTGAAAAGAAGTAATTAAAATCCATTCGCCACCCCAAAAATGTGGCAATGTGGTATGTTATTTACTGTCAACAGTCATCAAGTGTCCCACTCCCAACCCACTCTAATTGAAGATTTGGACTGGATTTGAAACATTGAGAGCATGTCGACCAGATTCATATATCATCTTAAATAACAAATAAACTACACATATAATAGCTCAATGTGATTTATCCATCAAGGCACTGTAGTCATAATATTCAGGGATCCCATGTATGTAGCCCTCGTGTAATGCAATATCCTAAGTGGTGTAAATATCTGCTTGGATCAAATGTCACTTTAATCTATGACTTGTTTTATCCAAGATCTGTTGAATAATCACAGTGGCTTGGTTTACATATAATACTAAACCATGAACCTCAGTCACTCTTTTTAGACTTTGGACATAAATCAAATAAACAAACTATGCTGATTGGTTTCCCCACTCATACTAAACCAAAACCAAACAAGTTTATGCTTTATCACAACATAAAAACCCATTTTTGAAATCAAAATATATAAGAGAAAAACAAGCGTCTGAGCAACTGCCGTTACTTTTATGTTTACATATTGTTTCAAGACTTTGAAGTATGCTTATCACCAAATCAAATTCAGTTATGAAATAAATAAGAAATATTATCTATTTAAGTTTAAGCTTGTCAGTTCAAATTTTGATGTTTAATAAACGAGGTAAAGAAATCTTGTTTCAATCTGTTAGTTACACAACCAGAAAATTTCTGCAAAGTTAACTTTCAATTAGACTTCTTGAAAGACAGAAAAGAATATCAGTTACATGTCACAACTTGGAATAGGTATCACAAAGCCAAGTATCCAACAATTTGACAAAGGTGCAAAATGGAAATGAAAAAAAAAAAAAACACCAAACAAACAGCTTCATGCTATGCCTCTCACTATAATTGACAGATTCAGATTTTAAAATATTTATTTATTTATACACACAATACACAGAGCCCCATAGTGATAATTCTGGACAGTGTACAAAGATTAAAACCATCCTAACAATATAAACCTGAAGAATAACCTCTTAAATAAAAAAAAAAACAAAACTATCATTGAGACCCCATCAAGCTATCTGGCCCAAATGCCAGGTAGGTCTTCAGAGCCTCACAAAAGATTTTTCCCTTATCCCTGGTAAAACGTCCACAAAGGGCTTCCAATTACAGATGAACTTCTTCAGTGATTTTTCTCTCACCAGGGCTATTAACATAGCCATCATTCCCAGTTCTGTCATCTTTATTAACTTTCACGGTAATGTGGCTTTGTCTTTCCAAAACTGGCCATATCGAAGTTGTGATATTATATATAAGCAATAGCAACTGTATGTGTTTTCCAATGTTTTATCCACAAACCCTAACAAAAAAGTTTCTGGTCTCAATGGTAGATTAAATTTTCAATATTTTATCTATTACATTGTTAATTTCAATCCAATATTGTTTTAGCAATTTGGCAAGTCCACCAAAGATGGTAAAAGGTCCCCATTTCACTTTCACACTTCCAGCTAATCCTCGACTATAATTGATCTTGGGATTACAGTCATAAATTGTGCTAGTCATTAAACAGATCGTCACGTAACCCTAACCCTAACCCTAACCCTTTTGCACTTGCTTGCAATGTCACAACCCAGAGACTGAACTGATGTCACAACAGACTGACACTTCTTTTGTCGGTCCATCCCCTCTCTCCCAATATCTTACTGGTTATCTCATTATAGCTGTCAGAATATAGAGTAAGCTGTACTATTCTAAAGGGGGAAAGAAAGACTTGAAGGAGCCCTGGCAAAATCCCATCTCAAGTTATTGACTCCTGTCCCTGGTAGGCAAAGCCATTCTGTCCTCTGCTGCAAAGCACCTAATGTAACTGCCTCAATGTGCTGACATAGCTGTGCTGCAGCTCACTCTGGGAAATTTAAACTGACAAGCAAGTCAGCAACAATTCACCCTACGAGGGCAAAGCAGCTCGATATCAGAGTATGCCCTAGCCCAGTGGTATACAGATAGTCCAAGACTTGTAGCCAGTCACTTAATGACTGTTCAAAGTTACCACCAAAGTGGTATTTACAAGCCAATTTAAAATTGCTCCCCCATCATCACTGGACTGCATTTTGTGTGCTTGACAACTGGCCTGCATTTACGGCTGTTTGCAGCATCTCGCGATCATGTGATGACTTGCATTTATTTATTTATTTTATTTATTAACTGAATTTATATGCCGCCCCTCTCCCGCAGGACTCGGGGCGGCTTACAGCATATTAAAAAACACCAATATAAATATTAAAAACAAATTAAACAGTTAAGATTCGATTAATGTTAAAAAACTATAACAACCAATTAAACCCCCCCCCCATCAGCCAAGGCCGTCCATCCAAAAAAGCCAAGTCTTTAATTCACGCCCGAAAGAGTGGAGGTCGGGGGCCGTCCGAAGGTCAACGGGCAGTTGGTTCCCAGCAAAAAAAGTTCATTGTGGAGACCAGTAGTAGGATTCTTTTTTTTTTTTACTACCAGTTCTGTGGGCGTGGCTTAGTGGGCATGGTTATGCTGTTGGCCAATCAGAGGTGGTATTTGCCGGTGTCGGCCAATCAGAGGTGGTTCGCTGAATCAGTCAAACTTATTGCTACCGGTTCTCCGGAACCTGTTGGAACTGGCTGAATACCACCTCTGGTGGAGATGGTTTCCCTTAACAATTGCAGCACTTGCTTAATGGCACTGGAAAAAATGTTGTAACATTGGGCCAGTCACATGACGGTCTGTTTAATGACCAGCACAATTTATGACTGTAATCCCAAGATCAATTATAGTCAAGGATTAGCTGGAAGTGTGAAAGTGAAATGGGGACATTTTACCATCTTTGGTGGACTTGCCAAATTGCTAAAAGCAATATTGGATTGAAATTAACAATGTAATAGATAAAATATTGAAAATTTAATCTACCATTGAGACCAGAAACTTTTTTGTTAGGGTTTGTGGATAAAACATTGGAAAACACATACAGTTGCTATTGCTTATATATAATATCACAACTTCGATATGGCCAGTTTTGGAAAGACAAAGCCACATTACCGTGAAAGTTAATAAAGATGACAGAACTGGGAATGATGGCTATGTTAATAGCCCTGGTGAGAGAAAAATCACTGAAGAAGTTCCTCTATAATTGGAAGCCCTTTGTGGACGTTTTACCAGGGATGAGGGAAAAATCAAATTTTAACATATAGATTTGATGATTTTTAAAACTGAAAAAGGAGAGGAAAACAAAGTTTTTTTCTTTCCCCTATGTTTTTTTGGGGGGAGGGAGAGGGGAGAAATCGACATTATATTATAGTCTTAAACTAATATTTAGTTTAATTGTTCTTTATATCATTGCAAGAAGCTAAAAGTTGTTCATTGTATATATTTTTTGTTTTCTTTCCTTTCTCTTTATACTTCTTTGTGTATCTATCCCTACTCTCTTTTTATTCCTTATCTTTTTTCCCTTGTTAGTTTATGTTTTTTTTATGTGTAAATTTTGTAAAATTTAATAAAATTATGAGAGGAGGACTACCTGTAAGCCCACTATCATTTTCAGTGGTAGCACTACTTTTTTGGGGAAACATTTCTTCTGCATTATTCCCCTTTGGATGTCTGGATAGCATGTTCTTTAATTCATATTTAATATATGTTGCCTAATACAGTAATTGTGAGATTTATCTATGGCTGTGTAATATGACTATAAATGACTGGATTCTTCTTTCTTGTGCCTTGATTTTCAGATAATTGTTCTTTACCCTCATGTATTTCTTTCTTAGATTGAAGCTGATCTACCCTTCTCTTTGCTAGAAGAAAAATGCTAAAGATTTCTAGCAACTGAGATGAAGGTTCATAAAACTTTTTCATCATTTTCCTTGTGACAAGATTTATGTCAAGTCTGACACAAGATTGATTCTTCAGGAAGATTCTCCCTGCAATTTTTCATGTGAATGAGAGAGATCGGACAACAAAGCTACTGACTACTCCCATAAGGAAAAAAAAGGGGTGGGGAATATACAGTGGGATGTAGAGAATGAGTTGGGGATGTGAAATAAACCAAGCTGTTGTAAGAGAAGGTACAGCAGAACTTGGGGGCAAAGTTGAAAGTGGGAACAGCCTAGAATCCTACATAGCAACAAGTGGACTTAAGTCCAATTCCTTTTAATTCCATTGACATTAGCTATCTCCAACAGGTGCCAACCATGAGTTGAAAAGGTTCCTGTGGATAGGCCATTTAGCAATAAATCAGTTTAGCTGGATCTTCATGTGTGGATCTGGTCTTTCACACCTGATAGTTGTAGAGGTTACATGGTTATTTTTTACACCACAGTGATGGGAGCTGTGTGCATCACAAGAGCTGGGTTAAATGTCACATTCCAAATTCGAGAAGTAATTTTAAATTCTTTACCTATTTTTAATTGTAAGGAAATTTATACAATGGTTTAAATGTCCCTGTTTAAAAAACATGGATGGGGTAGAATCTTCTGAGAAAACAGTTACCAAACAGACAATTACAGATGTAAGAAATACCAATTAAATCAAAGTAGCTGGATTTGAATTAAGATGAAAAGAAATTTGACCAACATCTTTGCATTTACCCCAAAAGATAAATCTACCCCCACCACACATACACAAAATTATTCAGAGAAAAAAACATGTTTCCATTATTGCTTTCTCAACAAACCAAAGATGAATCTTTATTTAAAAAGCATAATAACTATTTGAGAGGAGAAATTAGTCTTCCAATTTTCATTCTTAGGTAAAGGCAATCAAATATACATCTGATTTACACTGGTGCTTCCCCCCCCCCCCCAAATAAGTTGTTCCTGCAAAACTCATCTTTGAATTTGGAGTGAGAAATACCAACAATAGTTATCCTCTCCTTACTTATGCTCTTATTATTCTCTTTCTCCATTTTACGACCTCAATTATAGGAAAACAGCTCTTAACTGAAAAGGACTTGGCATTTTATGGGATTTCTTATTTGAATCATTTTATTCTCCAACACCATAAAGACCATTTTCCTCCTTGTATTTAACTAGCTGATTATTCTTGAGCTAAGAGGAGGAAAGGCAGACTTAAAGCATAGAAGAGATTTTCTCAACCTCTATGTTCTTGATATTCCATGGTTCACGGTTTTTACAGCCCCTTAAAGGGATTTTGCATCTTCACAAGTGCCTCTATCTTGCCAGTAGATTTAATATTTCCCTGAGGTATCACAAGTTGGAAGCGGATAACGGAAATTCTGCACGGAGGTAGACAAAGTATTACTGAAGGGTTTTTAAAATGGGAGACTAATTCTTCTTACTTTGATAATGGGGGTATCAAGTAACCCTAAATTATATCTTGCGACAGCTTCACTCCCCGAGAAGCCAGCTTTGTATAGGTGCAGTTCTAAGCCAGTTTCTGCATTTTCATTCCCTCATTTGATGCATTTCAGGTCGCTCCGGGGCAGCTACCAGATTCTCCCTCCATTTCCCTAAAAGACGTGCCTTCCAGCTCTGCGATTTCTGTGTCCTGCCCAAGAGAAACCAGGCTCAAATGCTGATCCAGGCTCGAATGCTGGACTTTGCTGAAGTGTTGGAGAGCTTGGCAAGGCTCCAATTAAAGCAGAGCTGCAGCCAGTTTTCTCAAAGAAAAACTGCATTTTCATATGTCATTCCTAGAACCCCATAGCAAAGGCCAACTTCATACCTACGATATCATGAGTCAAAAGATAAAAGGCTCAGATAAAATCATAGTTTCCATTCAAGCAATTTGCTTTTGTGAGGAGTCTGCTTGCAATTTCCTTTTCACTCATATGAAAGAATGTTTGTCGGAAACTGGGAGCCGTGGTATAAATGGAAATAGTAAGGAATTAAGCTGAAAATGCGAATTTTGGTTTCAAGGGTGATATTATTTAAAGAATAGATTTTCCTGCTTTGGATGTTGGATAAATAGAAGACTGTCGCTTAAGAGAGTTATTTAAACAATTTTAATGACCGCTAGTGTTGTTTGTTATTTTCTTTTTTCCTTTTTTTTCCTCTTTCTGTTTTTCCTTTTTCCTCTTTCCTCTTTCCTTTTTCCTTCATGTAACCTCCCATATAGTGCTTAGTTTGTGTATTTGGTAAGATTTAAGAGATACTGTTTGTCAATTACGGAAGGTGTGGAGTTGTTGTGTGCTGTATGTGTTGTTTTTAACTTAAACTGTAAATAAAGACTATTAAAAAAAAGAATGTCGGTCTTATTTTATTATAGTGCACAATCCCACTGCTGCTTATTAGTCTCTTTTAAGGGCTGTTTGGTTAAAAGCAGAAGACATTTTCTCCATGAAAGGTGAAGAACCGCAGACACTGAATTGTATCTATGAGATTAATACTGTAGTCACTTTATTTGCTGCATTTTTCTTTTGGTAGCACTGAGAACAAATCCTATAATAAACAATATTCTTTATATTTATTATGAGATCTATATCTGCTTCTCAGGACCTTTCCAGTATTAATTCAGCTAAGTCCATATTTTAAAAGTATAGTCTAAAATTTCATCCCTATTTATTTTCTTTCCAAACCTTCTACCTAATCTTCATAAAATAACACACTTCGTTTGTTTGTCCTGGAGGTTAAGTCAGCCCCGTCCTAAGATATTCTGATCTGTAGCAAGGCAGCTGAGGGAAAACTGTTCAGATGGGACCAAAATCTGGCTTGGGTTATTTATTTATTTTAATATGGGGGTGGGAAGAGAGAAAAATTTAAGTTCATTTCAGAATTTTGTATTACAAAAGACTAAGAAATCAAAGCACATTGGTTTCTCCTTGAAAATCATAGCATGGAATGAATTATCTATTATCCATTGGATATTCCCTTCATTTTCCTCTATGAAACATTTTCCTCTACAACACACTAGTGTTTCCTTCTTTTCAGTATTTATGTTCTGAGAAGTAAAATTAATTTGTCCGAAAGGATGCAATATACAACTATGCATTAATTTATATCCTGTCTTTCTTCTAAACCATTAATTTATATCCTGTCTTTCTTCTATAACTCAGTTAATGAGGATCAAAGGCATTTGAAAAAAATAAGATGGACAGGGTCAACTTATTTAAATTTATGTTATGCATATTGTTTATCTACTTGTTTCTTAACATTGTACAGGTTTTCCTCACTTACCAACCACAATTGGGACTGGGATTGCTAAATGGTAAGAACCATTACATGGTTCTTACTAATGGTAAGAAGTCAAACAACACATGACTGCACCAACATATGTCATTTCTGGCTGTATTCAGTTAAAAAATCATTATAGGTTGTTAAGTATGATGTGTCATACGACTGCAACTTGTGACTTCTTCCCCATTGACAGCTTGTTGGAAGCCAGCCATGAAGACCACAAATGGGGATTACATGACTGCATCCATTGTAAAGGTGCCAAGAATGTGAATCACTATCAGATGACTGAGGGGACACTACGACTTATAAATTCAAAGACCAGTTGTAAACTTATTTTTCAATGCCATCATGTTCAAATGGTCACTAAACAGGGAAATCATTAACCGGCTACCTGTACCTGGATTTGTAGCATAAAATTTAGATATCTGTTTAATAAAATATTAACTTTTCGGTTTTACAGGATTTCTTAAAGTGGAACACTCTTTCAGCAGTAGGGACAGAATTTACTGTAATTTAGTCTCATATTATTAATTATATCGGACTCCCCGGGATCCCTGTCATTTGCCTAAAGGCAAGCAACAAACAATGGATGAAAACAGAGAGAGAAGTACTTTTAATGAAGGACTTTAAATGTTTTGTAACTGCATTTTCTTCTGAAGCTACATTTGATACATTTTTAATCTACCCAAATAGACAATGGAGAGAACAAATATGGTAGAGGAATGACTGCAACCAATACCACTCACACTTAAGGGCTTAATTGGTTTTTAACTTTTATCTATTAATCGAATTTGGCTGTTTAATTCGCTTTTTAATTATTTATATTGGTTTTCCTTTTTAATATGTAAGCCGCCCCGAGTCCTTCGAGAGAGAGGCGGCATATAAATTCGATTAAATTAATTAATTAATTAATAAATAAATACCTCTCCTATTCTCCAAAGCACCAGAAGGTAAGATAAGAAGCAATGAATAGAAACTAATCAGGGAGAGAAGCAACCTAGAACTAAGGAGAAATTTCCTGAGAGTTAGAACTGTTACTCATTGGAATGACTTACCTCTGGAAGTTGTGAATGCTCCATGGAAGTTTAAAAACAAAAATTAGACAACCATTTGTCTGAAATGGCATTGGGGGTCCTGCTTGAGCAGGGGGTTGGGCTAGAAGACCTCCAAAGTCCCTTCCAACTGTTATTCTGTTCTATTTTGTTCTGAACTCAACAGTGATTTTCAGAATTTTAATATGATACAATATATTCAGTCATTCATCAACAGTAAATAATATGCTGGAAAAATAATTTCTCTGTTATTTGAATCTTTTCAATCCATTTTATTTCCTTTTTTCCCCTCTGCATTTTTTCCTAAATTGTTTGTTTATTCTACCTCCTTTTCTTTTTATATATGGAAGACCCTCATCTCACTCACATTATTTCTTTATGATCAACATTCAGTTGTCTGAGAACATTGCTTGCCAATAGATTTCAGCACTGCAATGCCCTGGAATATTTTCAGGCCAGATACCATCATTAAATTGCCTTTGCATATCAAAACTGAAAATATTCACACCTGCTGAACAACATGAATACAACCTAAAACCATCCTGAAATGCCAGGTCTTCTGAGTCGTGAAGGACTCCAAAAAAAAGGGGGGGGGGTTGTATACCTGGCTTTCTAAAATTAAGATCAGCAAAACAAATAATTCATTGTTAGTGTTGAAACTAAATTGAAGCAGAAAGATAAAACTGAAAGACTGTCCAAAGTATGCTAGGAATATGGAGAAAACCCGAAACTAGGGAGCAAACTGTCCTTCTTCTTCTGTTGTTGTTTTTAAACACTTATCCTGTTCTATGCAAAGCAGAGAAGCTGTCCAAGAGCATTAGCAAGAAGAGGTCTGAAGGATTGCAGTGGAGCAGATCTTCTAAAAAGGGATCAAGGAATAATAAAATAAGAATTATGAGCATCAACAGCTTCCATTGAACAATTGTGAGTTGGGCTGCCTCAGACTTCCTTGTTTAGGGTTGGAGTCACATCTGCTTCCTTTCCTAAATAGGCCTTTTTATGTTCTACTCAGACGGCAGGTACTGCACCATCAGCCAGAATCTAGCAATTTCAAGCAATGGAGATGCTATGCGGATCTATTGTGTATCATATATGGAGAAAGTACACATTAATAGGTATTAATGTGTAATTCTATGTATGTGTGTTGCTGTTCTTGTCTGCACCCATATGAAGTTGCTCAAAGCCACAAGATCATAAGATAACTCAATCCATCTTCACTGCCACACAGCCACAAACAGTGGTCAAATTTCAATCCAGTATCAATTAGAAACATATTAATTTCTCTTCTCTGAAAGAGTTTGGGAATTTTGTGCAAAACAGAATATTAGCTGCAGTGTCTTGGCTTTCTTTCTTTTTTTTCCCATATTTTAACAGTTAAAGGAAATTTAAACCCATTAATATAAGATTTTATTACAGAGTGATATATAAAAATCATTTTGAATTTTCAAGTTTCTTAATCTAATGTGATCGGCATCCTTCAATAATGCATTAAAGATATAAATATATTTTTAAAATCAAAAATTCACAGAATAAATATTTTATGTGCTCTAATCCAAATGTCTCTGGCAGTATTGATTATTTAGCATAGCCATTAGAGGTCATTTTGCTCTGAAATACCTGGAGACAGTCTGGAAGGAGATGCAGGCAGAACAGTTTGAGTTTGGGCAGCAGATGGTTTCAGATGATAAAATTCTAATTACCACGATTTCTATGAAAGGACCTCACATTTGTAAAACACAAATAACACAGTATCTAAGGATTACCCAATTGGATTGATTAAAAAAAAACAAGACTGTTGGCTTTAACTCTGATGTTTCCTTCTTCTTTTCTTCTCATAGTGCTAGCTCTTCTAGGAAGAGAATATCTTCCTGACAGCAATTTCTACTTTTTCTAGGACAAGAAAGAAAGGAATATGAGATTATTTATATGCCTTCTTCCCTTCAGCTAATGGAAATTCCCTTCAGGCAACAAAATAAGTGACAAGTGAGCAAAAATGGGTTTCTTACTTCATATACTTCATGTTACTTCATGCCCAATAGATTGCAAAAGACTAAGGCAAAGAAGACAAACCAACTTCTGGAAACAATATTAAATGGGAAATTAAGGTTGCTTCTTTGACAGAAACAACAGAAACCTCTTCAGCTGTTCTCGATTTATTGGGTGTGTTACTGGCTCATAAAATTAACAACCACTGCCCTAAAAGGAATAGAACTATAAAAGGACAAGAAATTAAGACTGGTATAAAATCACAAAAGGCTTTTTCTCCTAAAGCATTTTAAATTCCTAAAGAGAAGACTGAATACTTTAAGGTGGCACATGCAACTCATGCTTTAAAATAGGCGAGAGAAACAAGAAGCCCACTGGATGTCACTGCATAGTAACCCTCATTATCTTCGCTATAGGTCTGCAGCCTTAAACACTTAAACACTCAAAGAGCCATTTGGACCTGTTTCCCACAGAAAACACTGGGAGCCACAAAACCTGGATGGCATGGCCAACTCACATGATCCCCCAGCCATGCCTACTCAGGATTTGTGGCTCCAGGTATTTTCTTTTAAACCGGTATCTGTGTGTGTGTGTGTGTGTGTGTGTGTCTTTCTCCCTCTATCTCATCTCTCTCTTTCTCATCTCCCACCCCTCTCTCTCTCTCATCTCTCTTTTTTTCTTTCTCCTTCTCTCTGTTTCTTATCTTTCTCCTTCTCTCTCATCTCTCTCTCTTTCATCTCTTTTTCT
>JANHFR010001653.1:159050-176172 GCA_032468015.1 Mimophis mahfalensis | reverse complement strand
AAGAGCCAGGTCTTCAACTCCTTCCGAAAGAAGCGGAGATCAGGAGCCGTGCGCAGGCCCACTGGCAGTTGGTTCCATCAGGTGGGCGCTCCCACGGAAAAGGCCCTTATGGGATACTTTCAAGAGTATCAACCCTTCCTATTTGCTTATCACCCCATTTATGCTCTTTTGGCCTATCGCCAATGTATTTCTGCTGATCTGCTGGACCAGGCTGGGGCTGGCTTCATGCTGCAAGGAAGAAAAATAAAAGCAAAAGGCAGGCTCTTTAAGCTGCTTCTGTCTTTATTTTTCACAACCCGATCCCCCCATATGGTCCAGCAACCAGGCAGGAATAGCTCATCAGCAAGCAAAAGCAAAAAGGGGGAGAAGGTAAGCTGGGATGGTGGGAGCCAGGGTGGCTAGGGTCTCAGGATCCACGTCACCCAAAGGGCAGAAATTGGGAAGATAGGTGAAGGGGGAGACTTGGAGGAAGACCCTTACCATACTGAGGCTTGGGTCTGGGAAGCCTGGAATAGCTGGGATTGGGAAAGGTTCTCAGCTAACAACAAATAAAATTTGCTTAGCAATGGCAACAGGGTCTGCTGGGATTGCCACCACTTAAGAGTCGTGATGGTGCAGTGGTTAGGGTGCAGGCTACTTCTGCTGACTGCCAGCTGACTGCAATTTGGCAGTTCGACTCTTACCAGGCTCAAGGCTGACTCAGCCTTCCATCCTTCCAAGGTGGGTAAAATGAAGACCCAAATTGTTGGGGGCAATAGGCTGACTTAGAGAGGGCTGTAAAAGCATTTTGAAGCAGTATATAAGTGCTACTGCTATTGTTTAGCAATGCAGTCACATGACATCTTGTTTTACAACCACATCACTTACTAACCAAAATTCCAGTCCCAATTGCAGTTGTAAGTTAAGGACTGTTTCTGTACCTTGGAAGAAAGCAATTAATAAAGACAAAACAGCTAATTGTCTCCACTCAAGGGATGGGAAACTCATAAAACTAAGATACATATTAATGACATTATAGTTGGGGGGAAAAGGAGATCCTCAAAACTTGTTACCTAGTAGGACAAACAGTCTTTTTCAAATGTACTACTTTCAAATGTCAGGGTGATTCTCCACATCGTATTTTTGTGCTTTCTATTTTTTTCTCTTTCCAAATGCAGGAATTTATTTCTTATTAAATTTCACTCTTTATTTTGGCCTGTCTAGATCTTCTTTAATCTTCTTTTCTCTTATAAGGTGTTAGCCAGGATGCATGACAGAAAAAAGAGTCATGATACACAGGTAGTCCTCGACTTATGATCACATTGAGCCCAAAATTTCCATTGCTAACCAACACAGTTGTTAAGTCCATTTTGCCCCATTTTAGGACCTTTCTTGCCACAGTTAAGTGAATTATTGCAGTTGTTCAGTTAGTAACATGATTGTTAATTGAATCTGGCTTCTCCCTTGACTTTGCTTATCACAAGGTTGCAAAACGAGCTCACATGACCTTAGGACATTACATGCCTGGACATTATACATGCCAGTTGCCAAGGGTCAAATTCTTTGTATCTTTTTTCTTTCTTTCCTATTTCTATTTATTTATTGCACTTTTAGCTTTCTCTTTAATTCTTTCTTTTTTCATAATTCGTGTCAGTTTTTCATCTTCTTTTCTAAAAAAATTAACAACATTATTTAAGACTAATAAGGTGCTAGCTGCTCATTTTGTGTCATTTACAAATAGTACGATAATCTTCCACTCAATGTAATGACTTCATCCAAGTCATTATTAAAAATATTGAGCCGCAAAGAGCCCAGGATAGAGTTTTGTGGCTCTCCACTCAGTGCTGGTTTCCAATCTGATGTATGGACATTTATGGTCCTTCAGCCAATTTGGAAGTATAACAGGCAGATGAAGAATTCAAATCACTTTTAGTTGAAGTTATTTATAAGCAAGGACATACAGAATAAGAATTATCCATAAATCAAAAGAAAGAAAAGAAAGAAAGAGGGGGGGGAGTTAGTTAGTTGGTTAGTTAGTTAGTTAGTTAGTTCATTCGTTCGTTCGTTCGTTCTAGGAGTCTATGAGCATAACTATTTCTCAAAATGTCAACAGCACATTTATAATAGTAAACCAAGTGTAAGTATTAAAAACCAAATAAAACTGTGTGACAGAAAGCCAAATAAAATTTTGTTCAACGAGAAACCAAAGAAGGATCTTACAGCATATGAACAATTGTATCACAACTGTTATGTTACAATGACAGTCCTATGTACATTAACCTAGGACCATCTTCACTGATATTTGTGTGATTTTCAAATACAAAAAGTGTTCTGTGTGATGCTACAAACTATTTTGCTTGTTTCCTGTAGTGGAATTTCTGCAATCAAAGTCTCCATTGCACATAAAGGGACTCTTCAACTTAGACAACATTCATTTAGTGATTATTCACAGTTACAATGACATTGAAAAAAATAACTTAAGACCATTTTTCACACTTATGACCACTGCAGCATTCCCATGGTCACATGATAAAAAATCCAGATGCTTGGCAACTGGCTCATGTTTATGATTGTTGCCGTGTCCCAGGATCATGTGATCATTTTTGGTGACCTTTTGACAAACAAAGTCAAAGTCACTTTACAAGTGTTTTACTAACTTTACTAATAAGTGCAGTGATTCCTTTAACAACTGTGGTAAGAAATGCTGTAAAATGGGGCAAAACTCATTTAACAACTGTCTTGCTTAGCTACAGAAATGTTGGGCTCAGGTGTGGCCCTAAGTCAAGGACTACCTGTATTCTCCATTTGTATAACAATATTTTATTTCATTGGGATAGCCTTGCAATTTGTTTGGGACTTAATTGGGACAATTAAATGAGAGGTATTATTATAATGTTATACTAAGTGGCTAGGTATTAGGAGGTGTTCACATAAGACTGGGCTCTTAGAAATAGATTAAAGAAGAAAAATGAACCACATATTAGCTACTCTGGCAAGTAACATAAATATGTGCTGATTAAAATAAGAACACAAAGAAAATATATATATGAAAAATCCTCTAATAAACAGTAAAGCCTGCTTACCTCTATTTACTTATTTATTTGCATCCCATCTTTATTACATTTAAAAATAACTATTTTTACTCAAGATAGTGAACATATGCAATAGACCTTCCTCCTATTTTCCACACCACAGCCACTTGTGAAGTGAGTTGGCCTTAGAGAGAGTGACTGACTCAACATCATGGCTAACCTTCATGGCTAAGCCAGGACTCGAAAGCACAGTCTCCGGCTTTCTCACCTGGAGCCTTAACCCCTAGACAAAAGAGGCTTCTTATTCACCAGGCATGCAGCCTCACATTGAACCTCCACAAAGCCCTAAATGGAGAAGAGCAGGAGTGTCAAACTCAAGGCCCATGTGCCGGATCCAGCCCATGGGGTGCTTAAATCTGGCCTGCAGGGCCAGCCTAGAAATAGCAAAGGACCAGCCCGTGATGCCTCTGCTAGTGAAAATGGGGCGTGGGAGCATCCCATTTTTGGCCTGGCCTCCTGCAGTACTCTGCTGGCCAAAATGGGGTACAGGGCTGCGAGGGTGCCCCCTACCCCATTTTCAGCCTGGAAAGCCTTCTGCACCATTCTCTTGGCCAAGACCATTCTGTCTCTGCCCTTCCCCCAGCCAGCCCATGGAGAACTATCCTGATGATCTGGCCCTCGAAGAAATCCAGTTTGACACCCCTGGAGAAGAGCCATGTAGTGGGCCTGAAGGACTGAGGGACACTGACTTGGTCTCACAGCATGTTTATCAGAACAGGTAGCGATATATTAGTGTTTTACCCAGATTTCAGGAAACAGTCCTTCTTACAATCTTCATTCATGTCACAGAAGGAAAGTTTCCTATTACTGAAGTCTTGAAGGAGGTAAGACTGTAATGTGTTATGTTAGACCTATGGAAATTGGCCTGAAGCTTAACACCATCCATTTGCATAATAATGACTTATTCCCTAAAAAGTGCTAAAGGAAATCAGCACACTAATGAATGTTGATGTCTAACATCTGAGATAGACATTTGGGCCACGTGAAAAAAGAGAGTCTGGGAATTAATGGGAAATAATAGTTGCATTTAATTTGGTTGCTGCTTTCTTTATTTAAAGACTTCATCTCAGTGACTCTGAGCAACAATACCTGGGTCCATACCACATCATATAACCCATTCTAATAGGGTGATCCATTGAACCATAACTCAAATATTTGTCTGAAATTACTGAAATTACTGATACTGCTCAGAAGGCAGTGTCTAGTTCACTGTGGCCAATCTTCAAAGAAGCTAAGTGGGGTAGATGTGCTCACTATTTCAAGTTAGATTAGTGCAAGGGTCTTCAAACTTGGCAAGTTTAAGACTTGTGGACTTCAACTCCCAGAATTCCTGAGCTAACATAACTGGAGAAGGAATTCTAGGAGTTGAAGTCCACAATCTTAAAGCTGTCAAGTTTGAAGACCCCTGGATAGTAAATCAAGAAAATAGCCTGGAAGAAGATAGTGGCAAAACCACGGCTGCACTGTTGCTAGGAAGATATTTTGCTTGTTTGTCACGTTTCTAGGCCAACTGACTCAAAATTAATTGTGTATATGAAGACACCAGGAGTCAGGTTGACCTGAAGCTTTTTACTATACTAATAATCTTAGTTCCCCAGGGTGATCCAAAGCAAATGGCCAGGAATTATCTTGCTCAGTATTATGTTTGGGCAGGAAAGCTATGTCTGAAACTAAATAAATTATATCATCACACACATACAAATACAAACGCACAAAAAATATAGAGAAAAAGGTGCCATCTGCAGATGAGAATGAACATTACACTGCATTTTTTTTTAATGAGATTGTCCACAATGTTCCATATGAAGAGTACTATATATTTTCTCCTACTAACATGACTCAGTTCTAGAAGCTGTTCCAAAAGGTTAGGTTCTCAGAAGCAGTTTTTAATGTGATGTGAAGGGCTATGGGGATGAGGAGAAGCTGACAGGTATATGATCCATGCAAAGGAATATCTTAAGGCTTTCTGGGTGCCAGCTATGGAATCTGAGTTTAAAATCTTCAATGGGGTGGGGAATATATAGAGCAGTAAAAATTAATCATCTGGAAAAGGAATAAAAAAGGGATTTATTATTTCCAAGAAGAGATTTCTATTAAATGCAGGTGCCAATTCTGACTGGAAATAAAGCAGAAATGACTTTTGACTATCACAGAATCCAAAGCAGCATCAGAATTTAGTGCCACCTGGATAATGTGAGCCAATTAAATTATACACATTGGGTTTAAATATTTATTTAATATTTAAATAAATATTAAATATTTATCTTATTAAGGAGTAATAAGATTTCATGTAATAATTTGGGCTTGGTTTGATGGCTATGTTGTGTCTGAAAAGTGAAAAGTGAATGTTTAGCTAGAGGCACACAAACATACGACTCAAACCGCAAATCTTTCCCATGATTGTTAAAATATATTTTTCAGCAACCAACAAAAATCCCCATGAAAAACTGAATTCTATGCACAAGCCAGTTTATACAGAATTTTGTACACTGGATTAAATTATGCAACAGTGCTAAACTAATGAACAGATAACATCATGGCCACTATTATTTTCAGCTATTCAGTCTAAAATAAGAACACCTCTGAGCTCCCAAGTATAAGAGAATAAAGGAAATTACTCTTTTTTCCCTAGTCAGCACTGTGTGATTGACATAGCTTATTAACACATGCACTTAGAGAGAAAGGGATGAGATCTGCTTCTTTTCCTAAGCACCAGATATTGATCACTGCCAGAGGCAGGATGCTAAACCAGATGGACCACTAGCCTTCTCCGTTCTGTCAGATCTTATATCACAGCATCAATCTTCAAAAGAGAGAGAAAGAAAAGAAACAAGATCACATCTTCACAACAAGGACAGAATGGACAAATATTTTCATAGCATTTCTCCCCCTCACGTATTCATGATGTGCATGCTAGATATAACCCAATATATTCCTCCTTAGATAAGACTCAAAGGACAGAGAATTAAAGAGCTGCAATTCTTCAGTGCAATGAATGTAAACCAGCACATAATGGAGCCCTGAAACAGCCAAAAAGAAAAGGGGAATGATGAACAATTCTCATTAATACTGTCAGCCAGGAACAGGCTGAATAACTAAAAGCAAACTAAGCAATTAAGTAAATTAAATCCTGCAATTATAGAACCAAAACCCTATAGTCAGAGATATCGTATCAAAGAATGAAATATTTTTCATACATGCATTAATGGCTAAAGCAACATCTGGATGCTGTACTTTATCCAGCCCAATGAGCAAATTCCAGAAAAAGAAAAGCATTTAGATACCCCTACGTTTGCAACTTCAGTTCTTCTCAGGGCAACAACAACTGATTATGTGTAATCACGTCAATAGTAGATTTGGGACCCCCTGCATTTGCAACCATTTCCTTTTGCAAATGGAAAACTGCAGTATCTTTGAATATCTTTCCATGGACAGCCAAGCAATCACCACGGAATGTGAAAAGAAAGGAGTGAGACATTTAAAGTCAATCTTCTTCATGTGAGCTAGGAATTTAGTTTCCGATCCCAATTTTAGCATTAATAGCATTTCTGAGAGTTATGTTTTGAAGAAATCCAACAGAGGTTAAAAGGACATGATGAGGTTAATATTAGAGAAGTGTTCCCTTTACAAGCCATCACTATACAGATAATCCTCAACTTATAATCATTTGTTTAGGAATGTTCAAAGTTACAACTGGCAGCAAAAATAGCGGGGATGGAAATGATGGTTGGGTTGGATATGCCAGATGTAGACAAGGACCCAAGAGAGGAGTATGGGGGGCAAGTCAAAAACAGAAGAAGGGAAACATCCAAGAGGATGAGAGATAATGGATAGGAAGGATTTAAAAAAAAACAAAAAAACAAGAGTGGCTGTACCAAAAATTAGAATACTGTAGATTAAAAATTAGAAATTAGAATGTTGTTATACATACTTTTATACAATACACTTGAAATGAATGTTAGAGGTTAAGATTAGACTTTGAAAAAGGATGTTATCAGGTATGCCCAAAAACAATGCTATTTCTATTTTGCTACATCCTTAGAAGGATGTAGCAAATATTGAATAATTGAAAAACGAAGGATTATGTGCTGATGCAGATATATATAAAATTAGACCATGTAAGTTTGATTAATTTAGTAATTCCCGTTTGTACTAATATTACTTTTGTATCAAAATGAATGACACTCAGACTGTTCATGAAATGATGTTGGTATATGTTTAAAAATTAAAAAAAAAAACTTTACCAAAAGAAAAAAAGAAATTATTTGGGAACAATGACCTCCTTTCTCTATTATAATAAGAGGCACAAGCTTGCTCACAGACTTTGGGGTAAACTCTTACCCTCCTCACATGAAAGCAACCTTTCATATAGCAGCTGATTAAGGATTGTGAAGTCTGAGCCTTGAATAAGAAAGAAAAAAAGTGATCCCAAATATAAAAGCTGAAGTCCTCCTATGATACAGATCATTATGACAAAAGAGCATTATTAACCTGTCAAAATTCTGTCTGACTTTAAACTGAGCAACAATTAAATCTACCGTCTCTTTTCCTCTCTTGCACACATCCAAATGTACACGCTCACCCTTATGCCATTTGACTAAGAAAAGTCTTTACAGGCAAGTAAATCTGCAAAGCTTCATCAGCATCACATTGATTTACATAAGCCCTCCGCAAGATTTATTATTTCAACATATTTATTTCATCCTGTTTCTGCATCATGTTGGTAATAGAATATTGGAGAAGCTCATAACAAGAGTATTCTGCTCACAACAGGCTCATATTTTTCATAGTTGGTTTAGTTTTTGCATATAAAGGACAGTTTAGAACCCAGAAGAATATTAAGATCTCAAAAAAAAAAAAATCCAAAGGGAATCGATAGCATGCCTCAATACAATAGACAACACTTCATTTATTTTAACACAGCATGTTCCTGATCACAACTGTTTATTTCAGAGATGATTTAAGCAGATGACACGCTCAAATCATTAATATCTGTGATCTTTGGGCAACAGTGCTAACACTAATAGAGCACTTATAGTTTCAACCATGGGAAAAGGAGTACTGTGAAATCAGTGGACATGTTTAAAAGCTGTTGCAAAAATCACAGAATCTATGATACGCTTAATAATAAAAACTGCTGGTGGCCAGATTTGAGTGCGCCATTCACTTAACCAACCTGCCATTTTCTATGTAATGCAAGAAATTAGGAATAAGTGCTAATTGGAATCTATCACGTCAGGGGTTTTTTTGTGAAATGGACTTCTGATTTATGGTTAAATATAGGTAGTTCTCACGACCATTCATTTAACAATGGTTTGGAATTACAACAGCTTTGGAAAAAGTGACTCATAATTTGTATAACTTATGCTCACACTTATAACTATCACACCACCACTGTAATCATGGTGATCATCGCCATCATGACCATGCTTGGCATCCTGCAGTCACATGATCATGGTTTGCAAACTTTTTTATGGTTTATAGTAAAAAAAAATACACATTAGGGAAGCTGGATTTGCTTAACAACCAGGTGATTCAATTCACACCAGCCATAACAATTGTTGTAAAGTCAGGTCTGATTTAACTTATGACCACAACCACTTACAATAGAAATTGTGGTCTCCACTATGGTCATGAATCAAGGACTGTCTATAATTGTAATACATTTCCAAAATCCACCAAAAATTAACTTCTCAAGAGGGAAAAATATACAGAAAAAAACCCACCTTTAAAAAAAAAAACATCTCTTTTGTACATTTGGAATGAAAAGCCCTTATACACTGCATGTATAGCCGTGTGGAAATATTTTGAAATACTGGTAGCTTTTAATGCCTTTAACTAATGATGTAGCTGTTTGTCTCCCATTATTGTTAAAAACCGTGGTGGTGCAGTGGTTAGAATGCAGTACTGCAGGCTAATTCTGTTGACTGCCAGGAGTTCGATCCTTACTGGCTAAAAGTTGACTCAGCCTTCCATCCTTCCAAGGTCAGTAAAATGAGGGCCCAGATTGTGGTGAGCAATACAGTATGCTGACTCTGTAAACTGCTTAGAGCGGGCTGTAAAGCACTGGGAAGCAGTATATAAGTCTAAGTGCTATTGTGCTATTGTTATTGATATTATGATGTGTGTGGTCAATACAAAGTTAAAAGAAGAAGATAAATAGGAGAATTGAAGTCTTCAAATTTTCAATTCTGTAAAGCTATTTTTAAAATAAAATGTGGGGTGGTTCTCAGATGGTTAGTATTAGTTCAACAAAACTAACAACAGAACACAAAACGTAAACACTTCAGAATCAATTTATTTTTACATCTAAAATATCATCTCATTCAGACATTAATCAATAAGTATTTATTAGAAAAAACAAAATGAAATACATTGTATCCTCTGACACCATATTCAAGCCACACGTGCCTTTGAAAATCTAAATGAAAATGTTAGCAAGGAAAAAATGTATCCAAGATAAATCAATCACAGAAAATTTCCTTTGACCTCATATGCAATGGTTAAATAGATCTTGCTAAACTAAGAACAATACTAGTCTCTGCCTTACAGCATATTTTACACGGTTCATAGTCAGGTAAATTAAGGTATCAGCACTTAATTCACCAGCCAAGGAAGAGAATGATTAAAAACAGCAATCAGCAACCCAATGATCTTCCAAGAATTATTGACTGCCACCAGTCTTTCTTGTGCAGTGCAATGATAGCACAAAGATATTTCTTTGTCTATAACAATACATCTACAAGAGCTCCCAAAGAAAAGGCAGAAACACAAAAATAAGTTGAATAAATACCTTCCCTTTTTAGAAAATAAATTCACAGAGTTTTTAAATATTTTTAAGGGAAACTTTAAAAATAAGAATCATCCAGGATTTAGCCTCACAATTCACATTAAAGGCCTTAAAATGGGGTGGATAAATCTAGTGTAATTCTGAGATAACTGATGTCAAGCCATTTCAATATTGGCAGGATCTGATCAATCAAGCTTCTTTGCAACTACCTCCATTACATGATTTGGGGAGAACAGGAAGAGCCCCCAGTGTCTGGCTTTATGGAGTACTATCTATTACAGATGGTTCTGGACTTACAACAGTTCACTTAGTGACCATTCAAGGTTACAAGAGCACTGAAAAAAGTGACTTATGACCATTTTTCATGCTTATGATCATTGCAGCATGCCCATGGTCACGTGATTTACCTTTGAATGCTTGACCACTGACTCACATTTATAACGGCTGCAGTGTCCCAGAGTCATGTGATCCCCATTTGCAAGCAAAATCAATGGGGAAACCACATTCACTTAACAACTGTGTTACTAATTTAATAACTTTAATGATTCCCTTAACAACAGTGGCAAGAAAAGTCATAAAATAGGGCAAAACTCGCTTAACAAAATTCTCACTTAGCAACGTAAATGTTGGACTCAATTGCGGTTGTAAACTGTACAAGAAAATAAGGCAAGATCCTCTCAGTATTAGTCTAAAAAATGAAAAAGAAAACTACTCAAAGTCAATGTACACAAAATATAATCCTAAAAGGCAAACTAAAAATTGTGCTGGAAATACATGCAAAGGTCAATATTGCTCATTTAATTCCAATGTTGGAACAGACAAAATCACATAAGGTCATTCTTATATACAGTATATCCATTAAAAAAACTTTCGGCAAGCTTGTGCACATTGTTGTTACAGTGTCATGCTTCCAAGATAGGTAAGGATAAAACCTTGCAGGCTCCTAACACCAGGATATTTGCTCAGAAGAAAAAAAATGCATGGCAAATTCATGTCATTTCTCTGTCACTGATTCATACAGGAATCCAGTTTGTTTCAAATGAACAAAATCCCTTCCAATAATTAATTATTAATGTTAGACAGCAGCCTCATTACACAGTCCCTCTTCCTGCACATTTCTCAGAGAATCAGGAAGGCCCTCCGTCTTTAGCAAAAGAATAAACAGCATAATTTCCTTTCCTTCTGAAAGCCTAAATCTGTTTTACCAAACTTTCCTACCCACAACTTTAAAAAAACAACACACAACTTGAAAGGTTCAGCGGGAAAGGAAACCTAATACTCTATTAAGTGTTGTTTTGCAAACATAAGTAAGGAAGAAAGACATCATTCAGGCGTGAAGAGTCATTAAAATGGATCTTACATATATCATTATAAATTTAATAATCTGCATGATGGCTAGAGTTCAAGTTAAAATGAATGTCAGCTAAGCATGACCAATTGATGTTATCCCAGCTGCCACTGAGCCTCACTTGGGGTTATATTATACTTTCAGAGGCCCCATTTTACATGTGCACCAAACACCCAGAGCCAAGAGCAGATGGGAGATGGAAAGGGTTTTGGACGTATCAGCGCGGAAGTCAAAATTGCATATTAATATTGGTAAACCTGCTCAGCAGAATCTCGGTGTCAATGTTGTCAAGGACACAAAATGTTTTCCTCCTATACCACAGCACCTTGTGTAGAGATGGCTTAAATATATATACATTAAAGGCTTCTTGGAAATTAAGTCATTAGGAGGGATTTTCTTTCACTGTCTATTGGTCATTATTTCCACCTCAGAGGAGGGCTGTGAAAATGGGAGAAGGATCTTGTCGGCTTTAGCTGATGTAGCTAACATGGCACATTAAAAATCACAGAGAGATTCTACAGGGAGGGGCTCCCTAAGGAAAAGGAAAAAAATGTGTTTTGTTTCCAAAAGGCTGGTTTTATTTCCAAAGAAAAATTAACTTTATGTTTTGTCAAGGGAGTTATCAAAAGAAAATGAAACATACATCATCTTTCTTTCTCCACTATCTCTAAACTCAGCTAATATAACTAAAATGGTGGAGTAAATCAGGGCAAATGACAAATTTATTGTTTACATATTTCAATGGTTGTTTTTTTTTTAATAAAACTATCTGTTTAAGCCATACTGAAGGAGAGTCTCCCCAGGAACCAGAATACATTAGATTGTCAACTGCCAAGTAATCCCCATTGATTTCTATAGCTAAGGGATATTTTAAAAGTTGCTTGACTCGTGGCAAAAAGAAAAGCTTTAATTCAACGGTCTAATCACTTCTTTCCACTATGACTAATAATAACAATAGCTTGTAGACAATTACATCCAACTATCTATCTATCTATCTATCTGTCTGTCTGTCTGTCTGTCTGCCTGCCTGCCTGCCTGCCTGCCTGCCTGCCTGCCTACAAAGCAAGGCAATGTTAAGATATTAGTAGTCACATGTCATTCTCATTCTTCAGTTAAGCAATTCTTTTTCAATATGTATTTCTAATGTTCAAGACACTGAGAAATATATTTCAAATCAATTATTCAATCCCAAAACCCAACATTTTTCCATCTGGTGGTCATCTTACCTACATTCCCTTGGGAGTAAATCCAGTGAATACCACGTGGTTTTTATTGTGAGTAAACATGTGCAGGTTAGTAACAATTACAAAGTCCTTTATATACAAACTTCAGCAAGGCAACCAACATATGACCTTAATGTTTATCTTCTTCATTGGTGTCACTATGTGGCCACAAACTTACTATACTACTGATTCTTCCTGCCCCCCTTTCATAAATACCAAAGTCGCTTTCATCTTTGTATTCCTGCCTTATACAAGAAAGTACTAGACCAATTAAACAACAATATGAGTTCAGTCCAAGGAAACTCATGCACCACCAACTATTACACTAGAAATCTGTAACTGATACAGAAATTGCCAATGGAATTCAAACTTCTCAAATTTAGCTTGGGGTGAAGCTTAAGTTGAAACACCAAATAACACTGGTAATGTCTAGGTCACTTACTCTTTTTTGATCTTCCAGTCCATGGGTCACAGGCTTTTGTTTTTTATGCTGGCTAGATTCCAAACCAGATTCCATTTCCCAGCAATAAAATTCCTTAGGTCTCCTGAAATCGTTTTCCTCAAAATCCACAGTACAAGTAAGAAAATATTAATGGGAAATTTAAAAAATATATAATCTTCAATTCTCTTCTTTGCTTTTTATAATCCTTTCAGAACTCTGGTGTGCCATCACTTCTAATTGTCTGAGCAGACAAACATTGTACATGTTGTTATCCTCTATTTTAGTTCAGATGTAGAATTCCATTGATGTGCTTTATAGGGGAATGGCCAGACGGAATCCATATCTAATAGCCTGTGACACATCATTGCTCCAGTAGCATCTTCCTCATTGCTCCAGCAGCATTCTTCTGCTCATTGCATTCTTGGCATGGATAAATTATATGTCAATAAAGGTGCAAATGTGTGCTTAATCCACTGTGTTGATAACATCAGCATCCCTTTCCTAGGCTTCCTTCTGCCCATAAATCAGTGTAAATACTTCACAATGATAATTGCTTTTTGCGAATCTAGGATGTGTAAATTATGTAAAATCATCCATGCAGTGGTGTCATCAGCTTCTTCTTCCGCACATAGAAAGGCCTAAAAGGGAGGGAAAGATGTAAGTAAGCTGTGTGATAAATTATCTTTGTTTTGAAAGAGCAAATCAGATGAGATCTCATCAAAGAAACTTTATACATGACACTTCTCCTCTAAACATAGCAAATATTACCAGTGCATAATTATTGAATGATGAGTTAGCACAGTGAATTTTTCTTAATGTTGTCAGTTGCCACTCTTTGCTTATGGAGCATTTAAATAGGCTATCATAAATCCCACAACAGTTACTGCTACTTAATCTTAGTATACACAAGCGAGAGTATAATCTAGAGCCGGGCTGTCAAACTTTCGGCCCATGGGCCAGATGTGTAATGCGCTGGCCATGCCCCACCTGGTTTAGCAAAGGGGGGAAAAACTCCCAATACATCACATGACATTGCCATGATGACCTGAGTTTAACACCCCTGATCTAGAGCAACTTTTTATGACTTTGGATCCCAAGAAACTGATTGCAACTTCTTTCATCTCTTAACGCTAGCTGTGCCAGCTGGACATGATGGTAATTATTGTTTGATAGCATCTGGAGACTCAAGGCTTTCTCAAAGCCTGTAGTAAGAACAAAGAAAACAAATATAATTAGGCTCATATAAATTTTGTCATATGTGCCTAGTCCAAAAAAAAAGGAAGAAAAAAAATTTGCACATTATTTCTACGACTTAATAGCAACTATATTTAAATAGAAATATAGGAATTACAAGGAAGACTTGTCTTCCTGTCTGATCCACTGTTTAGGAAGTAAGTGCTCTCTTTTACATTTCTAAAAAATTGATTACAGGCTAAAATCCTTGCTGTCAACTCTTCAAGACAGGCCAGGCCAGGAAATTGCACAAATTTGACTGGTTTTATATTGATTGACATAGGGCATAGTACAAGAATCCTGAAAGCCTGACTGCATTTTCCCTTCCCTCCAGTTCAGACCCCAGGGAAATAACTGTTCTGAGGTTTGTCCCAATGTATTTTCTTTGTTTCCCAGTTTAAAATATTCAGTATTTTTTTTATCACGTATGTAACAGTTTCTCCAAGGACATTACTGTGGTTCTCTATATAAGCAGAAGACTATCACCTTCAACAAGATTTGAAATAAAGCACTGTCTTCTAAACAACGACATACAATGATATCTACATTTTTCCTCATCATGTACAGTTCCATGAACATCTATCCTGCTATCCTTGAATTGCCTTTTCCCTAAGTTAAAACCCCCTCAAAGCTGAAATGTTCCTTGGCCATTCAGGCTACCCTTTTGCATTGCCTTTGATTCTTGAATATTCTTTCTGAAGTGTGCCATTGTACAGCTACTTTTATCAATGTTTTCCCTGATGTATTTGTTATCACTAGACATTTTTCTGGGTGTGTCACCTGTCGTTCACTCCTAGCACAGTATATGGAAAGTCTAGAATTTCTGTCCTATTTGTATGTCATTTTCTTTCTTTGAACAGCACATGCAAAAAATAATTTGGACCATGAATTTTTATAATTGTATTGTATTGTATCTTTGTCAAATCATATCTTTCACAGCTAAGAAATACAGCTGTAATTATTCAGCAACTTTTAACTCTATCAGAAAATGGAGAATGATATACCAATGTATCACAGGACACTTCACAGCCCTGTATATTCAAAATATTACAGCAACTTTTTGGAGGGAATAATTAGTCCTTAACCTCTTTTCTCAATACAGGTAACCCTTCACTTACAACAGTTCATTTAATGACTGTTTAAGGTTACAATGGCAATGAAAAGGTGACATGACCATTTTTCACACTTACGATCATTGTAGCACGCCCATGGTCATGTGATCAATATTCAGATGCTTGGCAAATGGTTTGCATTTATGACGGCTGCGGTGTCCTGGGGTCATGTAATCAGCTTTTGCGACCTTCTGACAAGCAAAGTCAATGGGGAAGCCAGATTCACTTAACAACCCTGTTACTAACTTAACAACTGCAGTGATTCATTTAACAACTGTGGCAAGAAAGGTCATAAAATGGGGCAAAACTCACTTAACAAATGTCTCACTTAGCAACAGAAATTTTTGCCTCCATTGTAGTCATAAGTTGAGGACTGCCTGTACGGTTAATAACATTTAATAAAAATAGTACAGTGCAGTTGTGTTATTATTACCTACTACATGTAGAGTCTTAGTAAGGTATGATAATATCTTATTTAAAAAATAATATCTGAAAATTATTTTGTGACATTTGAATGACTATGGCTTACTATTTAATCTGTAATTTTCTTTGAAAATGAACACTGTGAAATTTACTGCTCAATGGAATTCTGCAAATCTATATCTATAAAAGAGAAGTGTTTGGTGTCTAGGTTTGTGGGTATGTCCCAAATAGGCTCTTCCACCCCTACACCAATATGCCCCAAACTTGCCAGGCACATACAGTGGTCCCTTGACGTACGAACAACCCGACGCACGAAGATTTCGACATACAAATGGGGAAACTGCTGGTGCTTTTAGCCACGGTTTCCCCGACTTCTGAATGACAGCCGCGGTTTCCTCAACTTATGACCTGGTCCCGAATGGCTGGTAAATTTCTTTTTTAAAAAGTTATTTCTGGAAACCTAATTTTGAGGTGCACTTTGCATGCCTTTAAAGTGCACCTCATAAAGAGGTTTCCACAAAAAATTGGGAGTCTGGGTCTTTTTCCCAGGCTCCGGAACGAATTAATCAGTTCCCAATGCCGCTTTCTCGACTTCCTAATTTTTCGGCTACCAAAAATGCATTCGGAACAGATTAATTTCATAGGTTGAGGGACCACTGTACCTCGCACTCCGGAGACAAACACTGGGGGGGGGGGTCACAAATGCCCTTGTGCTTTTTTTCACTCCAAAAAAGGGTACCAAAGTGAACACCCCCACCGACATTTCACTGCCAAGCTGTACTGAGCATGTGCAGACAGCTACCAGGCAAGGCATGCAAATCGGAGGCTCTTCAGCCAATAGAGGCAAGGTATGCAAATTGGGCAAAGAATGCTGGGAATTGTAGGCTGCAGCATTGCCATAAATACACGGGCAAAGCCAGGTTATCGGCTAGTAAAAGATACAAATAAAAAATAACAGACTAACAATCTCCTTTTCTTCCAGACAGCTACATTTCTTTCCACTCCATCAAGTACTGAAGCTTACTTAACCAGGCAAAATAAAGAATTGGCAAATGATTTTCTACAGAAATGCTAACTTTGGCTAGCATTGTTCCTATTAGACTTATTTTTTAATGGCTTGGCATCTTGTGTGAACACTGAATTGGCAAATTCAGTAACCATATTGCATGTTTTGTGTGAGTAGAGCCATAAAGGAATAATTTATCATTTTTATCCTCTGTTTTGATAAAAAAAAAGTTCTTTGTTATTCATTTTGTGTGGTCTTCTTCAGAAATCTGAGTAATGGCATGGGGAAGCTAGACACTGACTGCTTGGAAAGAGCTGTCCTGTGACAAACCCACAGCAAGTTTTATCCTCTAAGCCTATAATGTTAAATCACATGATTTTACCCTCTTGGAAGCAGAAATTTTTAAACAAAACGTACATGTTGATGTCACAACCCTAATAAGCCTACCTAGATATTATAGGAAAAATGCATTAC
>JANHFR010001653.1:33263-44214 GCA_032468015.1 Mimophis mahfalensis | reverse complement strand
GGGGTCTGGGGAGGAGGGAGGGGAAGGAGGATTTCCTCCCCTTCCTCCCAAGATCCCAGCGCGCTCCGTTGAGAACACCTGGGGAGCAGGGGGTCGGGCGAGGGGGGAGCGGGGCGTTGGGCGAACCCACCGGTGTTCGGCGGTCTGCAGCAGCGGCCTTTTGCACATATGCTTGTGCACGCACACACACGGGGATGGCAGGGCACCGGGGGGGGGGCACACCTTTCCTGTATTTTAACATCTTCAACTTGACAGGTATGCCACATAATAGCAACCATCATGCTAGGAGTTGCCTGTTACCTCCCCAAAATAATACTGCCAAGGTAGATTACTCCCTCCAGCAGCAGGCCCAAACACTAAAAAAAATAATCCTTAAACATGAACTGCCATCATGATACCCATGGTGCTTTCTTAAAGGGAGGAAAACTCTATTGTTTCTAAAAGCAGTTGGAAACAAACAAGAATATATGTATATGATGAAATACCTGCAGAGTATAGAGATAGGGAAGCCAAACACAGTCTCCCCAGGCCAGATACCATCCAAAGTGATCGTGGGCAATATCCATTGTTTTTAAATACCAAGTTTCATTCCAAAAAAAGTCCAGAACATACAGACCCTGAAAAATATACACATTATCACTACATTTTATAAACAAAATAGGCATGTGAATAAATGCTATCTTTGAGGGAGAGAAGCTCAAATTTATCTAGATACAAAATGCAAATCATGATTTTTGGGGGACTGCACTTACATAGGATTAATCATTAACATTCTAAATTAATGATTTTATCACCACTTTCATAAAGAACATACTATTCCAATTTCACTTGATCCCAAAGATGCTTTTTCCAAAGGGCAACTAGATTTTGCTTTCTTTTTTATGAAAATATTTCAAAACTATAAAAACTGATGCTGTGTATAAAGAACTTACTCAATTAGCTATCAGTTAAATTAAATCAATTTGGTTACAATATACTGTATATTAAAAGATGTAGATCTAGTTTGAACTTTCATATGTGTAATATGCACTTGTATTCACAAGCAATTCCCATTAGATTCCATATGGTTATTCCCTTAAGAAAACTGCTTAGGAATGTAGCCTAATCTACTTTAAGATGGTTTCGAAATTACCTTGTGCAGGAAAGTATTATTAGATGGTTTACTGCTGATCTCTTGTACAAGATCAAGTTTCAAATAAAAGAAGCATCATTTATAACAGAAGATAACAAATTACATGTTACTGCTGTAGTGGCGCAGTGGTTAGAATGCAGTTGTCAGCGTTCCAATGAAACTCCCCATTTCATTCAGCACTCGGAAACAAAATTTATCCAAGTAAGTATTTATTAAGGAAGTCATACTGGCTCATCTGAGAAAACCCGAATCTGAGAGTTCCGGGTTTTACCTTCCCAACTGAAAATTCAAAACCCATCCCCTGCACCCACCAGTCCATCACATGGCCCAATCAGCCATCGTCCCAACTGGAGACATTCCTCCAACTTCTCCTTTGCAGGTGCAGGGAACCTTGTCCTTGACTTTATGAGAAGAACGTTGTTATATCTAAACTTCCACTTCTTCATAAAATCCCCCCTAACGAATTCCCAGACACTAAGATGAGGCAGCATGGAAGCTTCTGAGTAAAATATGGCTTCTAAAGTTGCCAGCAGTACTGCAGGCTGCTTCTGCTGACTGCTGGCTGCCAGTTCAGTAGTTTGATTCTAACCAGCTCATGGTTGACTCAGCCTTCCATCCTTCTGAGTTCAGTAAAATGAGAATCCAGATTGTTGGGGGCAATATATTGACTCTGTAAAACACTTAGAAAGGGCTGTAAAGCACCGTGAAGTGGTATGTAAGTTAAGTGCTATTGCTATATACCTCATTCGTCAGTTTGCATCTGGGTGTTTTATCCTTGGAGTGGACAAGCTTCTACCTTTATGTATTCCTGTACTATGTTGTGTTGATTGAAAATCCTCCTGAGTTGTCAGATATTCCTGAAATGTATGGAATGACAACGTTGCTGTTTGTTGTTCTCTCCCTTGTCTATTATGAAGGAGCGCCTGCTGGATCTTTTTGTGGTTTTTATGAAGGCCTAGTTAGGATAACCACAAGTTCTGAGGACTTCCTTGGTATGTTTTTATTCCTTGTCTTTTCCTTCTTTGCTGATAGGCATACCTTCAGCCCGATGGTGTAGGATCCAGATTATTCTCCATTTGTGGCCCAGTGGGTGGTGAGTATCAAAACGTAAATACCGATATGTGTATAGGTTTTCTGTATACTTCAGTGTTGAGGCTTCTGACTTCCTTGATGTGTACTTGCACAATCCAGGAAGGCCAAACCATTTTCCTTAACATCTTCCTGTGTAAACTTAGTATTTCTGTTGATGTGTTTAGTAAAGGCTTCCACTTCCTGAGTTCTAATGAAGGCATCTAATTCCACCTATTCACTGGTATAGATATGTGGATGACACTTGAGTCAAGATTAAAACACAGAAAGTGGAGGCCTTGAACAAACACATCAACACTGTGGACAGAAACATTAAATTTACATTGGAAGAAGTTAAGGAAAATAGTCTGGCCTTCCTGCATTGTGCAAGTACATATCAAGCCTCAAAACTAAAGAATACAGAAAACCTAAACCTATTTAGATTTTGATTCTCTTCACCCACTGCACCACAAACTGGGAGTAATCAGGATCCTATACCACCAGGCTAAAGGTACCAGCAAAGCGGGGAAGAAAGGAAGAAAAACATATCAAGGAAGTCCTCATAAGTTGTAGTTATCCTAAGTGGGTCTTCATTAAATCCACAAAAAGATCCAGCAGGGACTTCTGTCAAAATAGACAAAGAAGAGAACAACAAATGGATCAACGTTGTCATTCCATACGTTGCAGTAATATCTGAAAAACTCAGGAGGATTTTCAACCAACACAGCATACCTGCACACTTTAAATCCAGGAGGTAGAAGCTTGTCCAACCCAAGGTCAAAACACCCAGACACAAACTGAGCAATGTGGTATGTGTAGTACAATGCAGCAAGACATGTGCAGACTGGTACATCAGAGAAACAAAATAACCACTTCAGAAATGTATGGCACAACACAAGAGAACAAACTCATCGGGACAAAATTCAGCAGTCCATCTGCTTTTGAAGTTAAAGGGTCAGTCTTCTGAAGATAGCAAAGTTGATACTCTGGACAGAGAGGACCACAAGTTTGAAAGAAGTATCAAAGAGGTAATCTATGCTAAAACTAAACAGCTCTCCCTTATTAGAGGGAGAGGGATACGACACTACCTGTCTCTTCTCTACAATGCATTTGTTTCAGCAGTCCCAGAAAGGTTCCACATCTGTTTGTACTCTGATTCAAGTGACTCTGAACTCTAGATAAACCCCCAAATGGCTTCAACCACTCTCGGAGAGCTAACAACCAATCCTGAGAGTGCTAATGATGAAATGACTGCGAAGAATATAAATCCTTTCATTCTTTTCACTTAGAACTAAAGAAGATTCTTGGATGAGAAGCAAAATGTTTTCAAATAAAAACTAAGAAAATGCAGTTGCCTTTTGGGGAAAACTCTTTTGGGACAATTGTGACCTGGATGTTTGAGAATCTCCACAGACAATGTTCTCTTTAATTTAAACTTTTTGTTGTATGTTAATGCCTAATTATTATACGCTGTCACAAGGCAGAAACATTCCAAACACAACTTTCCAATATAACGAGTTATAAATCAGAGATTTTAATGTTGTCATTGTGGTATGAGTGGGGAAAAAAATCATGCCAAACAACATAGATGTTAGCTATCTCAATCTGAATTCTTATGTTTGTGAACTCTTGCATAAAATTTTGCTATTCTCACATGCGAACCTATGAGATTTTGAGATTGAAATCAACAGCATATTGAGATATTTCACAACTTCAATAATTTTTGGTCACTATTTTGTGAAGAATAGCTTGTAAATGGTGGTACTGATATATGGAAGAATTTTGTGAAATTATAGTCATGAAAGAAGAGACTGATTAAATTGCAGTCAGCTGTAAAAGTGATGTGTGCTTATAATACACACGTCTTTTTGTGTGTGTATACGCACACATTTATGATGTATCACCTGAGGAAATGAATTGGGGAAAATTGTTGTTGATAGCATTTAATTTTAATCCATGTGTTAATGTTTACCTGTAGGACATTGAGAAGCAGCATAGAATTTGTGACTTGTCCATATAATTCCTGTTGTTTTGCAGCATAGGATAAATTAATCAAAGTCCATCCTACAATTCCAGGTCGGCCATTAAAAAACAATTTAAAATCGAACCACTTTCCCAAGCGTGGATTAAATTCAATTCCCATCATGAAGTCATAGAAGAAATTGCCAGTGAATTTACTGAAATAGAATATTAAGAAGACAAACAAAAGTTTACTATACATTAATTTTAAAACCAAATGAAATTGCAAGAACACTCACAAACAAAATGGACATCATTACTGATTAGCCTGTTGCAAATAACTGACATAAATTGCAATGTTATTTATTTTAATTTCATGTATTTATAACCTGCTCAGTAAAATGGGAAGACAGAATAACCCTTGAGAAACAAAAGATCAATACAAATATCAGATAAACAAAATCTGAGTCTGGGGCAGAAATATAACTAGAGAAAACATCTTAGATTTGACCCTCCCTGGTTCTTTCAGGACAAAAACTGGGAAGGGGTAGCATATTCATACTTGCAAGGTTCTGTTACTGTAACCTCATAATAAAAGTATCACAACTTCCAGATGAGAGCTGATGTTCATTACCAAAAGAATCTTCTATTGACCCCCAAAAAGTATAGAATATCAGTATTCACCTGGCTCCAGGGTAAATACAAGTAGTCTTTGATTTACAAGTGACCATTCAAACTATGACACAGCGCCCCCCCCCCAAGTACTTATCATTAAGTTCAAAGTTCCAATTGTTGGCCCTCCTGGTCACATGATCCCATTTCATGTGCTTGGCAAGCAGCCTGCATTTATGGCTCTTTACAGAATCCTCCTGTCATATGACCACAATTTACAGTGTTTTTACTAAAACCTGGGATTTACTTCGATTTTAGCAAAAATTCTCCATAGTGAATGGGTTTGCTTAATGAGCACAGTAGTCATTTTATGATTGTGGCACTTGCTTAATGATCGCTGCAAAACTGTTATAAAATTGGATTGGTCACATGGGTGACCCACGTTACGATGATCATAGTTTCTGACTGTTATAGACAGGTTCCAAGATGATTGTAAGTTAAGGACTACTTATGAAGACTTTACAGAATTTAACAGCTGGGTAGGTAGACACTGAAAAACACTCCCTAAACTATTGGGGCTAATACTATTTTTACTATTGTCTCTGAAGTGTATTGCAAGGCATGCCCATGCCCTATGACTATAATTTCTGACTCTTCTTCAATGGTAAACCTGTTTATGATGTTATGGTAATCCAAATGGGAGGTTATCAGAGGATGAGGCCAGCCCACCCCTATCCAGAAAGGTTGCAGTTTTCAGGATTAGGTAGATACAGCTAGATATCTACCTAGCATTGCACAATGCATTGTGCTATTGTGACAGGGATAGAGGTGAATCCAGGTATATAATACAAGTCTATACTTGCTCTTTTAGGAGCAGTGCAGCTCTGCCCTGGGTGGAAAACCTAATTAATTTCTGGCTTCACAAGGTATCAATTTATAAAGCTTTGTCAGGTTTCCACTTCAGGATATTGAATTCCAGTCTATTCCAATATATGCAGTCTTACCTAATTCTGAGAATGAAGTAATATAGTTGGCTGTCATCAGTATACTAATAAAACTTAATCCTAATCTTCTAATGACCTGGTTATCAGTTTAAATAGGTGCTAAACAACAAAGATGACAGAAGGAACTCCACAGCCTACAAGACTGTACACAAGCACCATAATGCTTTTCTGTAGAGCTGATTTAGGAACTAGAGAAAATCTACTTAAGAAGAACATTCTGGTCTAGGTAATTCGTTCAGAATGATACCATACCAATGGCATCAAAAGTTGCTAATATTATCTAGGATTTGTATGAACATAATTGCACTTCTTCATTCCTTCTCACAGAGCACATCATCTGTGAGAACGAACAAGTTTCAGTGCCAAAACCAGAATGGTATCGAAGTGGAATGGGTGCACATAACTCATATCGTTCAAGAATGCATGAAGCTGAAAAGTAAGCACCTTCTCAAGGACCTTACTCAAAAAGAGGAAATTGGAAATAGGACACTAGTTCAAGGCATTATCTTCTTCAAGAGTGACTGAATTACTGTTTATTTTCAAGGCACTTGAAGGGGACATTTCTGATATAAAACCATTGTTACCCTATTAGAACCCCACAATTAGAAGACCTCAATGCTTAAGGCAGACAGAATCTATATATGATAAGCTGGATACATACACATGATTTTCCAACATTATCAGACTTTAGGAATTGAAATGACATACTTAGATATTTATGAACTTAAAATTAGCAAGTAAAATTACAACAGCAAAAAAGGCAGAGAAATTGCTTCTGGATTAATTAACTTTACTGACTCATCAAATTATCATATTTATAGTAATATAAGTAATATCAACATACCAGTCCTTTGCATTAGAAGGGAAGAAGTGGGCTTTTAACCAGACAAATATGGATGTCAAGTAGCCTACAATATTTGCACACCACAAGAGTGGAATCCAGTTGTCAAAAATGATGGTGGGTGAGAACCACTGGAAGTAGTAAATATTTGCAAACCAGAGGGCATGTGTTACGAGCCAGGCTTGTAGTCCATTAATCTCATATTTGAGTACTAAACCTGAAAGGAAACAGTTGTTGATGATGATGATCATGATTCAGAGGCTGTCCGATTCTAAAAGAACTCTGGATAACTAGCAATTAAGAAACAAAACAATAGGCCTTTTGGTGAAGGCATGACAAATTGAACACAGCTTAGGCAAAGGCTGAAGAACCAGTGGGTATATTGACTCTTTAGAACTTTTCTGAACAAGGAGAGTATAGGGCATCACCCGCATGTGCTCCAGACAGCAGCACCTCATGGGGGAGACCAAAGGATAATAGTCTCCCATGGGTTTAGGTACTGGGACATGAAGGGATCAGTCATCAAGTTCTTAATCATGGTGAAGCCTTTTAAAGGGCATACTCGCTAATAATGCTTCTAATCCCTTTTGAAAATTATTTAATTATCTTAAGGGTTTTAGAGGTCTTCAGAACGAATGTTTGAAAAGCCATCCGAGGAGTCTATGTGTATGAACAAAATAATTGACGTGGCACACACACTCCACCAGGAATTATCCAGACAAAATACAGAAGAATGAAAGAAACAATGTAATCCACAAAATCAATTGTAACTATTGCAACCAATTCTAGGTGGGACAAACATCATGTCAATTAAAAACCAGGATCCACAAATACCAGATGGCAGTCAAATGCCATGATCTCAAATCCTTAATCTCTACTCACACTGACACCAAACAGCACCAGTTCAATTGGAGCAACACAAAAATCATCAGTCACACTACCACCTGCCACACTTGTGAGTTCATCAAAGCCCAGCATCTCACAAGCAATTCCATCAATAGAAACATTTACCTACAACCAGCCTATGAACCGCTCAGAATCCAAATCAACCACATGGCCAACCAGAGACAGCACCAACCTCCAAGCAATGCACCCCCCCCCAGCAGTTCACCTCCCAATGATCCTGACCTGATGTAACCTCTTTATCACAAGATCCATCGCAAGACTCACTGATAACTCACAGCTGACCCATCATAAGATTCTTACTTGACACACGCACCATTGACACTGATAACCCCAAATTCCGCCTGATAACAAAATGTTTGGAAACCGACCTACAAGGTCAGAGAATGAACCTTCACCCTCATCCTATACCCGAGCTAGATATTCACCACTATTGAAAAACAACAAACAAACAAACAAACAAAAATCTCCTTATAGGAAGTAGAAGAAATTCTCTGCTTAATTACCAGCAGTTTTAATCTTGTGTACAGCTTCAGTAATACTCATGACTTGTTTGGGGGTGGGGGAAAGGTAGAGGACTCTTCTCTCCAGAGCAAACTTGGGCATTTTACAGCCCCCAGGCCATATTTAACTCTTTGGCTGTCCCTGTCTGGCTTGTGTGAGGTCAATAGGAAATTAGAAATCAAATGTAAATAAGTGTATGCCATGCATGCAATAAAACTATTGCTTTTATATCAAAGTTGATGGCTGTTTTTTTCAATTTACGTATGTACATGTATGTGTATTTATGCACCTTCACAACAGTCCCAGTTTCCCATGTGACCCCTTGGGAAAATTAATTGCTTACCCCTGCCCCAGAAGCTTTGAAGTAGACAGACACAAATAATAAGCAATGAATGTGCATATGTGTAATTATTTATCAAGAAGGTTCAAGGTCTTTCAAAACAGACAAAAACAACATTACACATCTCCAGGTGTAACAGGCAGCAATACAAATTCATTATTTTTTAAGACAGAAGGACTACTTGGAGCAACTGAGAGTGAGAAGGAAATGTAGGCTAACATATGGCTGGGATCAATGATTGTATCATTTAATTAGCAACATGCTAAAGCAGATAATAAAGTTTTGAGTCATGCACTTTTTTCTCCAGTTTCAATTACTTCATACAATAAAATGGTCTTACCAGCAGGTGAAATGGCACCTTCTTGTACTCCTCCTCGAAATCCAGGAATAAATTTATGGCAAAAGTCAGGAATCATAAACAAAAATCCCTGTAACAGAATAAGCATATAAGCCCGTATCTTTACAAGTGAATTAAAGTTGCACAATGGTACATTTATAGGAAGATCAATTATAGATTCACCATATAATTATTTTTTATTAACCGACATTTATTCGTATCCCAACCCCACCTAATAGTGTAGCTGTTTAAAAATGTAGCTGAAATATATATGGAACTGGGAATATTTTAGTATAACTCATTTGAGGACATAGACTAAAGGGAGGTTAATTGTATAAAGGTATAAGATCTAATTTTTTATCTTTTTTTTGTACTGAAATTGCTGAAAACACTTAATTTCTAGCTGCTAATACCATGATCAAATATTCATATAGAAATTATATAGAAATAACAACTAAAGACTGAAACCGAGTCTCTCTTAGTTTATTAGATCACCATTTAATTTGGGCGAGGAACCTATTGCCTTGCAAATATTATTGAAATAACAACCCCTGGCATAGTCCATAAGCCTAATTAATGGCAATGGGTTCTGGAAGTTCAGTTTAGTAACTTCTGGAAGGCTGCATTTTCGTCTTGTCAGTCATAATCTTTTGGGTTAGAAATGTTAGAAACATAAAAAAGAGCAAGAGGGTAAAATGTCTCAAAGAAATCAGGGATATCAATCGTTAGCATTATTCCCAGAAACATCCAAACACAGTATTGTTAATAATTTATATTCCCACATTTTCACATGTAGGGATACAATTTAGAATGTAACTTTAAAACAGATTTAATTTTGATCCAAATAACTGGATTCCAACAGAGAAGGTTCAAGACACGTACCTGGAATATTACCCAAGAAAAGTAAAGGGCTAGAATTTTCCAAGAGAAAGATGGTGTCTTGTCCCAGATATCCAAGAGGTGAACTTTTCCCGTAAGCAACCGGATGGCTGGCTCACTCAAAGAGCAATGGTACTGATCACATGACATTATAAAATAGTAGGCAATAAAGGGACAAGACAAGAGTAGAAGGATGACACTTATCGAAGAAAACCAATCGGCCTTCCTGCAAAAGATACATAAAGATTGTTACTCCCCCCACCAAAAAAACAAACCTCAAAACCTTACTGGAACAATTTTGTCAATGGCTGCCTCTGAACAGAATAAAGATTTGCACAATTTTAATGTGTTGTTGCCCTTAACAATTACAGTATTTGTGGGGGAAAAAATCCAGTTTTATGAACCACTCTTGGATGTGTCAACAGAAAACCAGCATATAAATATTTCAAAGAAGTAAATTTAAATACTCTATGCAATCCCTCCCTCCTTTAACTATCAATCAAATCCCCCTAAAATTCAGCAGTAGCTGCCTCTTTTACAGGACCGACCTGTACAGTTCTTTATAAGCACAGATACTTCACAGCTATAGCCACTAAATGGCAAATTATTCTTACCATGCTCTACCCCACTCTCCATGAGAGGCTCCGTTTCCAATTAGAGCATTTTGACTTTTTCCTCCTTCAAAAAGTTGGTTGTCTTTATTAGATGGCATTGGAAGCTACAGAAGAGGTGATACAAATATGATAAAATTCACAAGTATGAAAGCGCCTTTCTTTTATAAAATGTTGATGTATGCAATTATGATATATGCAACTCTACTTAGTTATTTTTCATAATTAATTCTGCTTTTAACAACCTTAAGAATAAGGCAAGGATCATGTGGCATAGCTAACCAATTATGGGAGAAAAAAAAAGTGAGCTTTTACTAAACTTTTCTTGCTCATTGACTATTTTTGATGCAATTAAGGCTTAAAAGAATGTTAGTTATAAAAAGTGTATTAGAAATAAATATATATGTACTTGCATAATGTTTACATGAATCATATGTAGAACTGTAACTGTTTACTGCTGAAGCCACGCTTTATATATTATTTTTATTTTTTTCTGTTGCATTTTTCCACTTATTTTTAAACACTTCTTAGGCCAGTGATGGCAAATCTTTTTGGCACCGAGTGCCAAAAATGGGAGGGGGGAAGTGGGCATGGCCACCCATGTGCCACTTCCTGTTTAGGTGCACTCATGCGCACTACCCACTTCCTTGTTTGGGTTTGGGAGAGAGCATGCATGTGCGGGGAGAGGGGCATAGCACGCACTATGCCCCCCCGCACATTTTTTCGGCATTTTGGGGCTTGAGATAACGTGCGCACGCATG
>JANHFR010001650.1:78881-91604 GCA_032468015.1 Mimophis mahfalensis | reverse complement strand
CCGTCTTGGGTGGCCCTGCACGGCATAGCTCATAACTTCATTGCACTACGCAAGCCCCTTTGCCGCGGCAAGGCAGCAATCCGTAAAGGGGCCCTATTATAATAGGCAGGGGCAATTGTGTCTATTTTGCTTTTTCCTCCCAGCAGACGGGATATTTCAAAGCAATCTATTATCTTGACAAGCTGAGGCCGCCTCTCATCCCCGTTGGGCCCAGGGGCATCTGGACTGGACTTCCAATACGCTGCCCCCCGCTGCTGGGAGTTGGGAAAAGCCAGGTGGTTCTGGCCCAGACGCCTGATGCAGTGGTGGGATTGAAAAAATCCCACCACCGGTTTGCTAAATTGTATGCGCCCCTGCTTGTGTGTGTGTGTGTGTGTGTGTGTGTGTGTGTGCACGTGCACGCACCCAACATTTGGAGCCCAAGGAAGTCACTGTTCCAAACTATTTCTGCTCTCCGATCTATTTCTGCTCTCAGAAAGCCGGCTTTTTGATCACTCCATTGTTTCCTGTTGGTAGAGGAGGAGGTGTTTACCGGAGTGATCAGAAAGCTGGCTTTTTGATCGCCGGCTGCCTGGGCATGTGTGCGTGCGTGCGCGCAGCTTCTAGCTGAGGAAACAAACAGAGCATTCCTCTCTGCTTCAAAAGAGCAGCGCTGCTAAAGCAGCAGAGCTTTAAAATCCAGCTTTTGCAGCCCTGGGAAGCCACTATTCCGATCTATTTCTGCTCTTTGGAGAGCAGAAATAGATTAGAATATTGGCTTCCCCGGGTTCCAAAAGCCGACGGTGGGCACGGGGGCAGGTGGGCGAGGCCAGCCAGGGGTGGTTTTTGCCGGTTCAGCGAACCACCCCTAATTGGCCCTACCAGTTCTTTGAAACTGGGGTTGTTCCTCTGTCCTGGTTCTTTTAGACCTCTCAGCGGCTTTAGATACCATCGACCATGGTATCCTGCTGCAGCGACTCGAGGGATTGGGAGTGGGAGGCCCTGTTCTACAGTGGTTCTCCTTCTATCTCTCGGGTCGTTCGCAGTTTGTGTTGGCAGGAGGGCTGAGGTCGTCCCCTAGGCCCCTCACTTGTGGGGTGCCTCAGGGTTCAATCCACTCTCCCCTCCTGTTCAACATTTACATGAAGCCGCTGGGTGAGATCATCCATGGTTTTGGAGTGTGATATCATCAGTACGCTGATGATACCCAGCTTTTCATCTCCACCCCGAACCAACCAAGTGATGCCCTTGAAGTGATGTCCCGATGCCTGGAGGCGGTGTGGGTCTGGATGGGGAGAAATAGGCTTCGGCTCAACCTGGCCAAGACGGAGTGGCTGTGGATATCGGCATCGCGTGTTTCCCAGGATGTTCCATCTCTGGTAGTGGGGGCAGAGACTTTGCTCCCCTCCCAGCAAGCGCGTAACTTGGGAGTGCTCCTGGATTTCCGGCTGTCCTTGGAGGATCATCTGGCGGCTGTGACCAGGGGGGCTTTCGTGCAAATTCAGCTTGTGTGCCAGTTGCGCCCTTACGTGGACCATGATGCCCTGTCCACACTCATGTCCTGATCACCTCACATCTTGACTACTGCAATGCCCTCCACATGGGGCTTCCCTTGGGGTGCACCCAGAGGTTACAGTTGGTCCAGAATGTGGCTGCGCAGGTGGTGATGGGAGTGCCACCTTACTCCCATGTTACGCTGCTCTTGTGCAAGCTGCACTGGTTGCAGGTTGTTTCCTGGGTGCGCTTCAAGATCCTGGTCATCATCTACAGAGCCCTATATGGCAATGCCCCGGGGTACTTGCGGGAGCACCTCCTGCCGGCTTCAGCTCCCCATGGCCCAGTTCGCACTCACAGAGTTGGTCTCCTCCAGGTGCCGTTGGCCAGACAGTGTCGGCTGGCGACATCCAGGGGGAGAGCCTTCTCTGTGGGCGCCCCTACCCTCTGATACCAACTGCCCCCTGAGCTTCAGACGGCCCCCGATCTCCGCTTTTTCCGGCATGATTTAAAAACTTGGCTTTTTAGGATGGGCGGCCTGGGTTGATCGGGCGGCGGGGTGGGGGGGCTGTCCATTTATTGAACTTTGCTTATTTAATGTATTTTTAATGTTTGTACTATCTGTTTTTTTATTGTTCACCGCCCTGAGTCCTTCGGGAGAAGGGCGGTATACAAGTTCAAATAATAATAATAATAATAATAATAATAATAATAATAATAATAATAATAATAATAATAATAATAATAATAATAGAAATGAACAATATGTATTGAAATCATACCTGTCAACTTTAATTTTTAAAAATACAGGAAATTTTCCCTGCGCACGCTCCCACGTGCCCCACCCCCCTGCACATGCATGCACAACCTCATGTGCATGCAACTGCATATGCGCATGCATCCGGGGGCCCCTCCTCCTTCATGCGTGCCCATGCGCGCCCGCTCTCCTTCCCCACCCAACGCCCTGTGCCCCACTGCCACTCCCCTGAGCTCCCTCGTTCCTCCAGGAGGATTCCCGAAGCCCAGCTGATCAACGGAGGAAGAGGAGGATTCTTCCCCTTCCTCCCAGCACGCTCCATTGATCAGCTGGGCTCCAGGGAACCCTCGCGTCACGGGGACTCCCTCCGCGGCCTGCCGCAATCCAGGTTTGATCAGCGTAATCGCAAGAGTTTAGGATGAGGCATAATGTGACACGTGAAACGCTTTCCAAAAGCAAAACAAAGCAGCAGGAAGTTCCTGCGCTCGGTCCACGCGAGGCCTTTTCCGGGAACAGGGGAGCATCAGCTGTCATAGTGCTGCTTTCGGAGGGGTTGCCATCTCACAGGCTTGAGTGGAAATTGCCAGATTGGAGCATTGGACAGCAGGAGGTCCAAAAACATTGTCTGTGCCGGCATACCAGCCTCCCGTCGGTTCTTGCTTTTGTTGGCCCCGTCGGTCTTATTGCTGTTGGGCTTCATTGGCCAGTCTTTGTGAAACCCTCCTGTGTAGCAAACATAATGATGTGCTCACACTGTTGTCTCTCCTGGGTGGCTGTCAGGGAATCCCCTCCCGACAGCCTGCTGCGCTCCGCCCTGCTTGGAGTAGTGCGTGCGTGTGGGGTGGAGGGGAGTGCTCAGAGAATATGGGAAATTTTCAAAAAACTACGGGACTCGGCCAGGAAAGAGAGAGAAAAAAATGGGAGTTTCCCAGCCAACCCGGGAAACTTGACCGCTATGATTGAAATATCTGAATGGATGAATGTTTACCTTATTACATCTACTATTAATCATTTGCTTTTCCCAGGAAAGTTTGGAATTCTTTGGAAATTACAAAATTGCAGAAAGAAAAAAAAATTATATAGCCATCTTGATGCACATAGTATTTACTATTTCCATTCTCATTTTGGTATTTTACATATGACGACAGTATAATCATTCTCAATATGGTTCTGAACTATATATTTTAATTTATCTAACTAAAAATAAATTATTTCAGATTTTGTAATGTAACAAGATATTTTGCTACTTCAGTAGAAGTAATTTGTCATTTAAACAGCTATTCCTAACAAGTATTGTTTAGATTTTTAATTATGCTTTTCAAGCATAAAGCAAAAAATAATGTTCAAATGGTACAAGGAAAGAGGAAAAAAAATATACAAGGAAGAAAAACTGGGAAATATATTTCCCAAAAGAACAAAATTTAAGAAGAAACTATAATTAATAAACTGAGTTATGAAGGATGTCAAAACATTATAGTTTAACAGTTAAAATATCTCGATACAGTGGAACCTTGGTTTGCGATCACAGTCTGTTCCTGGACTTCGGCTGCGAACTGATTTGCTCGTGATCCGAAGCAACTCCGTTTGCGCATGTGGGGACAATTCTGTACATGCGCAGAAGGGGAAATGTCGTGTTTGTTCGCAAACTGATTTTTGAGTCGTGAACCAATTAAAAAATCGGGTGTATTTTTTGGTCTTGAACCAGTTTGGTCACAAACAGAAACATTTGTGAACTGAGGTTCCACTGTAGTTTCTCTTGTTTTAGTTAGCATTTTTAAAAATTTATTCATATAGCACTAGAAGATTATATTTTAAGCTCACACTTGGGTTCTTTAAACTTAAAAAGATTAGACAATGAAATGAAAAGATCTCCTGCCATCTATCACTGTTTGAATCTCAATTATAAAGTTAATTTTCAGTACATATTATAAAGAAAACACATAGGAACACTTTTTTGGTTTGTAACAAAAATCATTTCCTTTTGATTGATGGTAAGTTCATTACTCTGTATAATTGTCAAGTCTTCGTAAATGTTGATTCCATGCCGGGACAAGCTAACATTTGCTCGTCTGTGGCCAGAAGATAATAGGATTTTCTTTTTCCAGTTTTGTGAAAGGTAATATGTATCTACTAATTAGATCTTTACATTTCTAAGAAGTCTTTAGTAGCAACAAAAGTCTTTCTGCCAGGCCTAAAATTATAAAAGCTCGTGTCAGTTAACATGAAAGAAATAGGTGTGTGTGTTTTTGTGCATGTGACTTAATAATCCCTCTTTTAGTCTTAATCATCTCTGAATCTTTAACCCATCTCCTCTGCCAAGATAGGGATACAACAGGATATGACTTTAGGGAAGAAATCCCACGCTCTCTACAAGACCACCCCGTGTATTATTCCCAGAGAGCAATGTCCAAAAGGGGGCTGGGAACGTATCTACAGACCCCTCACATCCTGGACATAAATTGCTTCAACTTCTACCCTCAAAATGACGCTACAGGGCACTGCGCACCAGAACAACTAGAGACAAGAGTTCTTCCAGATTGCCATCACTCTACTAAACAACCAATTCCCACAACATTGTCCAATTATTTACTAAGACTATATTACTATTACTCTTCTCATCCTTCCTTGTACCTATTTTAGGACTCTAACCATGTTGCTTGTATCTTTACTATTTATATTTTTTTTATTGTCTTCTGGTATGATTTGATTGCTGATTAGTAACCTATTACTAAGTGTTGTATCTTATGGTTCTTATGATTCTTGATGATTCTTGATGAATGTATTTTATATTACTTTTTCTTCTTATGTACACTGAAGGCATACGCACCAAAGACAAATTCCTTGTGTGTCCAGTCACACTTGGCCAATAAAAAGGGTCCTAATTCTAAAGAAAGATGTCTAAAAAGGAAGCCCATGTGGGGGGGAGCATGCAACACTTGTTTTTGGGCAGGTAGGGGTTTGCGCCTACTCTTCCCTCGCGAGTGGCCGGCCTCTGCATTGGAAGTTATTACATTTGATTTCAGATTGCTGCTAAAGGAAAAGTTGGTGGAGATATTTTTAAAATATCAGTTGGGATTACCAGTTTTATTTCAGTGTTTGGCATTTTAGTTAATAATACAAAGCAAAGTACACTTATGTGTAGCAAACTCTCAAGCTGAAAAAAATTAGTATCTTTCAAGATGAAGAAAATGGGAAGTGGAATTTCAATCATCAACCACATTCCTTATAAAACAAGAGTTTGCAAATGTTTTTTTCCTGCTTTTATGCAGAAACTCAGCTTGAACTAACTTCAGTATTACATTATTACTCACATCACATTATCAAATTTATTTGTGTTTGATGAATAACTTAGCATACAGTTTAGGCAATACAAAGTTAAAAGTTAAAAAAATTAAAGCAACAACAGAAGCATTAGTTTAAATGCATTATAATCATAGTCTAAATGATCTTTTCAAATTTTGAATGTACAATAAGAGACACCCAGTTTGGTCTAGTCGTTAAGGCTAGAAAACAGAAACGGTCAATTCTAGTCCTACCTTAGCCATAAAAGCCAGTTGGATGACCTTACTCAGCCTAACTCACATTACAGAGTTGTTGTTATGGAGAAAATAAGAAAAGAAATGTGTATTGGATATAATTGCCATCTTGAGTTATTTCTAAAAAATAATAATAAAGGCAGCATACACATAAGTAAATAATCCATTAAAAAATAAGTAGGTATGGATTGCATTTTCTTAATTAAAATGTGGCAAGTTTTAACATTCAAATTAATCATGTCTTAATCATCTTACATAAGTACATTCTCTCATTTCATATTAGAATGTTTATTAAAATGATAGAGGAAATAAAAAACAATGGTAAAAGCTAGGGTCAGGAGTTGCTCAAATGAAGGAAATGTTTCTTTTTCCATGTGCTAATTAATTCTAATTCATAGTTTGTGTCTGCTAACAGCCGGCCACAACAATTCTTCATGTTTCCAGGGTTTCCTACCCTACGCCCTTAATCCCCATGAAGATGAATTCAGAAACCATTGATTTCATATTCCTTTCTGAATTCACAAACACTGAATTGTCAGTTAAGAAACTAATAATAACAACAGCAATAACAAGGAGGAGGAGATCTTAAAGTCCAAAGTCAGTGGAGGAAATACCATCCAAATGCCATTCCTAGGCATTAGATATACAGCTGGAATAGTGGACTGATTACAAGCAAAACTAAAAGCTCTTCATGCAAAGACCAGAACAATAATGACAGTGGACCATTCCCTTCATTGTGCAGTAATATTGAAACTTTACCTGTCAACTAAAGTAGATGGACATGGATTGTTGCACGCACATCTGTTGAAAGAGTTGATGAAGAGGAAGAAAAGGGCATTCCAAGAAGGCAATGAAGAATAAGGGCTAACGTTAGTGTATCAAGGATGCTTATTGAGTTCAGGAGACCAAAGTGGCCTAAAAGAAACATCAACTGAAGAATGGAAAAAGGACGTGGTAAAGCAACATCAGGCTTATTAACTGCCAAGGATTACATGGCCAGCAAATTAAAAACATGTCATGCAACCCGACACCAACGAGACTTGGCAATAGTGAAGAGGAAGGAAAATTAAGAAAGAGACAGAGAGGCTAATTCTGGCTATGCAAGACCAAGGCTGAGGTCTTCGTTTTCTCGTAATCTACGCCTAGTTTATTATAATTACAATACTGGACAAGGACTCACAAGGCTCTTTCAAGGCATACCGAATGATGTCCTGGAGGGGACCACAGCACCATCTGCCTAGAGCAGCAGGGCAATGCTTCGATCACCTATTTTTTTTGGGGGGGGGGGGGGGTCATTTGGTTTGTTTAACCATCATACCGTGTCATTTATATAGAAGTTGAAAAGCAAGGGAGCCACAATGCACCCCTGTCTAACTCCCTCTTGAGTTTTGAGTGATGTCGAAAGGGACCCTTGTATGTTACCCCTCACCTTGAGGGATGTTTTAGTATGTTGGGCATGTCATAGGTGAAGGAGGCTGTGGTCAATTGAGGCAGCTTCCAGCTTCTCCCATAGCTTAGCCCTGTAACTATCAGAGGCTGCCTTGACACCTATAAAGCCGGCGTATAATGACATAGATCTATTTGATACATATTTTCCCATCAGGTGATGGAGAACTAAGCAGTGATCGGTGGTGCCTCCCCCCTCTCTAAACCCAGCTGGCTCTCCAGTGATCAAGTTCTCAAGATCCAGCCCCTCCTTTCGTTTGTTTTGGAGGAGTTTGGCATGGAGTTTGTTGATTATGTTTAGTAGACTTATTGGTCTGTAATTGGCAGGGTCATCTCTCTTTCCCTTTTTAAAAATTGGGACTTAACTATAATTTGTCACTCTAGAAGTAACGGATATATAATTAATCAAAAACAGAAATCGTATCTTTGCAATGAATATTGTTTTCAGAGTTAGAATTTAAGTTGTAACTTGGCTAGTCACAATTAATTCGAATTACAAATGTTATTAGGACCACTTCTTAGTCCTCTTTGACAGTGTTGTGTGTTGAAGACTTTCACTTTCTTTTGTTTTTACAATCACTCTTTCTCAAAAACCATGCATGGTCCTTGTGAATATAGTGGCATCTTCTAGAAATTCAGGAGGTTTGTAAAGATAACGAGTGGAGCTTGTGCTAAGAATGTCAATAGCCAAACTTGGTTACTAATCTTAACTGATCACATGGTATTTTAAAAATTTTTTTTACAGAACCCATTTCTGGACTACCACCCACATAGAAGGTATAGATTTAGAATGCTACTGTATAATTCGACCTGCATATTTAACAACTTAGTTTTCTATTTTGATATTTGACATTCCTTGTTGAGGACTGATATCATTATTATTTTTTTACCTTGAAAACATGGGTGTGGATAGAAATGCCCATTTGCCTGAGGGACGGAGATTTTAAATGGGTTTTAAATTGTTTGTTTAAATTTTAAACTTAATCGAATTTAAATTAATTTATTTTTAATATTTGTATTTTGTGTTTTTTAATATGTTGTAAGCCGCCCCAAGTCCTGTGGGAGAAGGGCGGCATATAAATTTGATTAATAAATACATAAATAAATAAATAACAGTGGGATATGCTCCACAAAGCAAATGACTTAAATAAAAACATCTTGCATGTTTTTCATAAAATAGCCTAATATTTTTCCTTTTACAAAAATAGCTAAGTATCTTGTCATGGGTAATTAGCTATGACAGTGTGGGCCTTGTCACAGTCTGCAGACCTGTAGTGTTTGCATCCATGTTTCTTATTATACTAATTAAAGGGGAACATTGCGCCCTTGTGAGTCATTAATGGATTTTCATTTTATGAATGACATTTGCAGGAGGTAAAACAGGCAGTTCATTGAAGTCCACAGGCAATTGTGTTAAAATTAGCTTTACCATAGCAACGATCTCCCATCATTAGTATTCAGGTCAACAGAAAATGCTTTGTTGTGCTTTTGTTTGCAAATAAAAGATTTTTCTCATACATTTTGTACTAGAGGCAACCCCCCCTCCCCAAATCCTAGCCAAATATGCTGAGTTTCAAATTGTGTGGAAGTTTTGACCGTTTCTTTTCCTCAGCTCCTGATTTACACTTGGATTTCTTCATAGCTGTGCATTTCTAACCTTTCGAGTTGCCCTTATTCACTGTTTGCAGGTGGCTTCCCAGCCCCGCCTGTCATAAATGGCTGTGCCTGGATGGGCCCTTTGTAATCATTACAGTTGACTCTTCAGGGACCAAGCATTATGAACTTAATGTGTGATCAAACAGGAAGGGTTGCTATAATTGTTACACATCCGAAGAAAACCTGATCGATAAATGGTTTATACGTTTGTGTGTAATTCTGTGATCTTTGAGATGTTGTCCCAGAGAGAGAAAAATGGCTAGTTCTCAAATCTGGATTTGGACAAAGAATACCAGCTGTGTTTTAGGATTCTTTTTAGTCCAAATTTACATTCTGGGTTTTCCTTCCTGTTCTCTCCTAGCCTGTACAAGTAAAAGTCAAGATCTGTGCTAGTAGAAGAAATGGGGAAACATTAGATACCTGATGTCAGAACAAATGGAATTTGGGCAGGAAATAATCTAGAAGTATATAAGGAAGACTGTTGCCAATTTGCATTCCTTTTTCTGTGATGTGCTAAGCATATGTACATTTTGCAGCTGATATGCCTTCTCTTCCACTTCAACATTGACAAACAAACAGATAAACCTGTCTCTCTACCCTTATTTCTGCTTTGCCAGTCTATAGCTAGCACAGCAATGGGAACCTTGGGATAATGGGGCACTTGTGCTGTGCCCATACGTGCCTTAACAATAGGAACAGACAGGAACACATTTGAATTTTGTTGGCTTCTTTGAGGAGAAGCATAGAAAAAATGTTTAGTCTACACCTCCTGAAAACTTCATCAGTCTTTTAAGAAAAAGAGCACACTTCTTTTTTTCATAAAGACCTGTGTGCGTGTGTGTCACTCAATTCAGATATTTGTAAGAAGCAGTGTTCTTTTCAACTTAACTAGGCTTCTTAATAGCAGTTGCAATTTCTTTAGCATTTATAATTATGTGCATATTTTTCTATTATGTGCACACAAGTTTGTGTGCGTGTGTAAGAAAGAGAGAGAGAGAAATTGAGAAATTATTCAAGTTTTCTTTTTTCCAATATTGAATTACCTGATTTATCTGACGAAACTCTGTAGCTTTCATTTGCGAGTATAGTGTTCTTTGTGCATGCAATTGCTTATTAGAAGTAAGAGGGAAATTCAAGAAATATGCAGATCCTTTACCCACATACTACTACATAATTTCCATAATTAACAAGAAAGCTTCTTTGCTTTATACTGCTTCTGTACTACTACCTTGTATCATTAGAAAATCAAAAGAGAGATTTATAGGAAACAAAATATGGTTCCTGATGTCTCCCAAGGTAAGCATGGCAATATCTTTCATTATTGTCAAGATTTGAATCAGGAATCAGTTTAGCCAAAATAGCTTGTCTTTCAATTGTTTCTGTTTTGTGTACTGTATAGCAAATATATTCACACTAAAGAACTTTACTACTGTATTTAAAACCACTGATTACTTACTGAATGATAAATAAAGCTCCGCATGGCCATCGTCCACCCCTCCTTGTTCTTGCCCAGGTGGTGTGGGTCCTGCCAAACTCATTCCTCCGCTTCCTGGCGATAGCTCCTTCTCCTCGTGCTGCCGCCGCTGCCTCCGCAGGGAGAAAGGAGGGGGAGGGGGGAAGAGACCTGCCTTCCGGGCTTCTCCCTCACACGCCAGCTATATTATTGTGACCAATCCCCGGGTAGCCCACTGGGTCTTCATTCATGCAGCTGCTCTCCTGCGCCCCTTGTGGCATACTGTGAAGGCGTCATCAGTATCGCTAGAGTGAAGGGTTGGCACTCTTTTTAGGGGGAACGGACCCCCCGATGGCATGTGAGACCCATGCAGTGCAGTGTTGGTTGCCAGTGGGTAAGCTATCTGTGTGGCAAGTTTGGTTCAGATTGGTCCAGCCGTTGAAGAGCGTCTACGGCACATACATGCAAACACAGACATAAACCCACACTTTGTTTTATATATGGAGATTTGTGACCAATTCTTTGAAGAATTGTTGGTGTTGTTCAAACTCTGGATATATAGATTCACTTTTTCATATGCATAGTATACGTTTTCTGTATCTTTCTATGATGAGCTGTATTTGTGTCAATAAATTATTTATGGCAGAAAGTACTACCAGTAGTAGGACTGTTTTGTGGATAAACCTGGTAACTGTAGTTTCCAAAATATATTTATTTATTTATTTCCCAGTCGTTTTAGCATACCTGTAGTTATCACACTGCATTGCTACAAAACCATCAGACAGTCTTCTACAATAGCATAGAGGAAGTGTGCGCTATCCTTTCAAGGCACAGCTCTGCAGCAAAAGCATATTCTAAAACATTTTGGGGCTTCAAATAGCAGAAATCTGTTCGACAACTCTAATACTGTACTTTGTGTCCAAAATTTAGTCTGTCTTCCTTCCCTCCCCCACTTCTAATTAGATCTGGAAGACATTTTTCTTTTTCTAGAAATGAATAAACCCTTTTTTCTTTTCTTGGAAGCCTCATCATTCCTCAGCCAATTAAGGACAAAAGCAGCATTACAGTGACAATGATAAATGAAAAATATTAGCCAGTTGCCTTCTGCCTGCAGTTTATAGCTGCTACTCCCTTTACACTGCAGGTCTCAATAATATATCATTTGCTTGAGCAGGATCTAAAAGTAAAGATCTGTGAGCAAGGCCAGGTATCCGAGTTCTCCATCCTAAGGCACCAATGATATCCTCCTCACACAACCCCATTATAGGATTTTTATATACTATATACCAATGGTTGATAGAAATTGTTGATAAAAATAGGATCGCCAACACGATCACCATCGTCCCATGACGGACACGACATAAGAAGCCAATAGACGTGGGGGTGAAGGATTTGTTTTTTGTTTTTTAAAATGTTTTTTTAAAAATACTTCTAAAAATGTATGTTTTAGATGGCCTAGATGCAAAAAGTAAACAGTAAACTTGATAGTGTTGTAAAATTATTGTCACTTCCAACTTAGTTTCTGCCTGCCGCTGACTGACCTTCCCTGTCAAAGCAAACACACATATACTCAGTTCAGTTAACAAAAACATAACATGAGATTTATTAAATAACAGCTGACAAAAAGTAAGCAAGAGTGAGGAAAAAGAGACAAGAGACATACTTTTTCATCTTATAAGCATTTGTATTTTATCTACCAAAAGATAGAATTTTGTGAAGAAACAATAGTGGAATTGGTACCGAGAGTCACAGAGGGAGTGGCCTTCATTTGCTTGTTGCACCTTCTATCCACCAAGTAGTAGCAGACTAGAAACGGAAAGTAGGAGCCAAGGAGACCCATCTTTATTCTGCACCATTAACAAAGCGATTTAGTAGATATATCCAATACCATATGAATGTATTCAACTATATAGAGCCAATTGTTATACTGTTTGTGTTTAATTCTCTATGAAAAATCTGAAAACATTTATCTGCTTCATAAAAACTTTGGTGCATGATTTACTTCAGAATAAGCAAACTGCGGGAAGTTGTATTTAAGAGATGCACTCACTTATTTTAAAGGATTTTTCTTTATCCGGATAATGTAGCCCTTGAAACTTTCCCCTATAAAATACTGTCTGTCTCCAATGTAAAAATAACAAAACAACCCTTATGAACTCAGAGGCTAAAAATGATCTGTTGCATATAGTAGTAAGAAATATCAGAAAATCTGGGGCTATAAATTCTTTATATATAAAACAGAGTCCGGGTATGTATGTGTGTATGTGCCATATACGATCTTCAGTGGCTAGACCAATCTCAACCAAACTTGCCATACCAATACCTTATTGTCTTGCCGTCACCCCAGATATTCCAGGAGTCCACAGATTTCCAACAAAACTCCTTTATTAGAATACAGGGAG
>JANHFR010001649.1:88661-111042 GCA_032468015.1 Mimophis mahfalensis | reverse complement strand
TAGAAAACAACAGAACAAATCAATTAAGAAGAAATTTAATCCACAGTTGACCAGTATATCATGTGCCTGAGGTCCAACCACTGAACACCTTGTACTTCTGGGTACTCCAGGTAGGTTACCGTTCTGAAATATGACAGCACTGGAAGATAATGGGTTCTTGGTAGCTTCATGTTTGATTTTTCTCAAATCTTTGGCAGTTAAAGTGTGTCTTTTTTTTCTGAACATGTTTCTTGTGCCCCTGTTGACTATTTGCAACAAAATGTTTGATGGTTCTGTGATCGCAACCCAATATCTTAGCAATTTCAAGAGTGCTGTCTCCCTCTGAAAGGTTTTTTACAATTTTTGACTTTTCAGAGTCAGTTAAATCTCTTCTTTAGCCCATTTTACCTGAGAAAAGAAGCTGCCTAATAATTATGCCCACCTTGATATAGGCCAAACACTCATCAGCTGGTCTGTTGTATCTACTAAGCATTTAGGTTCATTACAGCTTGGAGGTGGAAAATATGCATGCAAAGGATGATAGGGTGAAAATACTCACTTGCCTAATAATTGTGCATACAGTGTAAATTATTGATAAAGAACTAATTCAAATTGATAATTATTTTTAGGAATCGTCTTTAGAAGATGACTGTGATGGATATCCAACTTCAACAGAATATGTGCAGGATTTTCTGAATCATCTTGCAGGGCAGCCAGCCTGTTTTGAAACTGAAATAGCACATTTTGCAGAAACTCTAAATGGCTGCGTGACTACCTATGAAGCTTTACAAGAACTTGTTGAACTCATATATCAACAGGTAACACATTGGGTAACTATGGCGGTAAGACATTTGTGTAAATAAAGCAAAGGAATACATGGCCCAGGACCAAGTTACTTGAGGAACCCCTTTCTGCCTGTCCAGACATGCCTCAACAGAGTGTGCATGCTCCAGGTCCCTTCCTTGAAACAGGGCCATCTCATGGGACTTAGGAGGTGGGCCTCCTCTGCTTTGACACCTGCCTTGTGGAATCACACACACACCCCAGATTCAACTAGCTCCAGTCCTGCTAGCATTTAGGAAGACTTTGGAGACCTGGGTTTTTCCTTAGGCATTAGGGGCAGAATGGGGTTCATCTTGCAGGTGTATGACAACTGTATAACCTTATAATGGTTATTGTAATTTTTGATGTTATTGCTGTATACCTCTGAGAGTCCCATTTTTGGAAATTGGGTAGTCATGTAAATCTTTAAAGTAAGGAAACAATGCAATAAAATCTTTACGTCAAATAATTAAAAGCTTAGAGAAATAGGAGATTTTGAGATGAAAAAACGGTTTGCTGTGCAATACAAAAAACCAAGGGAAGCATTCCTTTTCAGTAGTGAGTAGCAAAATATGTGTATATTTTATCTGCTTCAACACCTGATATGAAAGAACATTGCAATCTAGCATAACTGGGAAATATTTATCAAATATTTTTGTTCCAAGATAATAAATGGAAAGAGTGTGTAGTAAACTTCTAGGCATTAGGAGAAAATCATCAGATAATCAGCTGTTTTTGATTAGAATCTAACCAAGGGAAACTTTTAGTATGTAAAGCAGAAGTAATAGAAATATACAAGGAAAAGGGCCATAGACCTTGCAAATTATTGATTTTAAAGGAAACTAAAGCTGAATGTTCTCACATTCATATTCAGGATGTCAAAAAGGGATTATAGTAGGGTAATAATAGCATTTTTATGGAGAAGGTAATATGAAAATAGAACTTAAGACTGGAAAATCCTAAAATTTGAGGTATTAAAATTAAATTGCAAATAGTTCCAACAAAAAAATGAAAGACAGCTGAAGAAATTAAAATGCTCAGAATGCTTTTTACAGAATCTGAAAATCATAAGGATATATAGCTAGAAGGAATGGACAGAGTGTACAGAGAGAGTTCAATTTTGTAGAGATGGTGTCCAGAAGGATAAGCTCAAAAATCATCTGAATTTTGTGAAGTATGCTAACAATAATAAAAAAGAACTTCTGTTAATATATTAAAAATAAATGGAGAAGAAAACAATTTACCATCACCTCAATGGAGATGACAAAAGAATAGAAAAATTCAGCATCTGTTTTGTCTTGTTTTTGAAAAAAGAGGATATGGATTCCATTAGGCAATTGTGAAGAACCAGTAAAACGTGCAAATTTCAATTTGAGTTGAGGGAATACCTATTGGTTCTGAATTACGTTCAAAATTTTAGTCCATGCAGATTGCATCTTAAGTGTCATGAAATGTATCTGGAGGATGATCTGTCCAAACCTCTTACTAGAATCTTTGAGAAATTCTGAAAAATGTATGAAGTGTCAGATGACTGGAAAGCCATGTGATACCTGTTTTTGAAAGGGGAGGAAATCGGTATTTGGGAAAAGTCTAATTCAAATCCTAAACCAGTATGTTAGTGTCTTGAAAACAGTGTAATGTCTTGAAAGCAATGTGCTAGGCAAATCCTTTTGGGGGGGGGGGGAGATGAATAACTTCCTAGTAGATGGTGGAAATGGGATGGACATAATGCATCAGGACTTCTGCTAGAGTATTTTTCAAATGGACCTGCCATGTAGATTGATCATTAAATATATTCCCTAAGGCCTCAGATAAAAAGAGAAAGGGATTTTATTTTCAAACTTGCGAATGGTACAAAAACTAGGACAGTTAAACCTTCAATAGCTGGAAACAAAATACAAAATCATATTGATGGAGCAATGCCAGGATTAAACTTAGCAGACAGAGAAGTGGGCAAGGCCGGCAACCAGTTCTTTATGAAAGGGCAGGAGAAAGAAACTCAGGATTGAATCCAGCATTATATCTTTTTCCAGCACTATGAGGCTTTGTGCGCAGTCACTCATGCCCTGTCATCTCAGTTGGTTGGCTGCAACTCACTACTTTAAAGAATATTTGGAAGCTTCAACTGGTACAGAACACAGAGGCCCCGCGGGTAGCACATACGGTATAACACGTTGAGTGAGCTACACTAGTGCAGTTCCAATTCAAGGTGTTGGTTAATGCCTTTAAAGCCCTTTATGTCAAGGGTATCTGAGGATCCGTCTCACCCCAATGGGATTGGCCTGTCCTATTCCAGCAGAAAAAGCCTATTTTAGATCCTGTCTGTCAAAGAATTTTGGCTCGCAGGGACCGGGAGAATATCCTTTTGTGGGTCCTGGCCTTCTGAAAGAGCCTTAAAATCTGGCTGGTCTGGGGTCCTGATGGGGGTGGTGCCCTCTGCTAGGAATGACTGACAGGATAGATAAAAGATTCCCCACCTGTCCTCTTGATTTTTAATTTCTATTTATAAGCCACCCAGAATCACTTCAACAGTGAGATGGGTGGCAATAAATTTAATAAATATATAATCGGAATCTTTAGGCTGCTAGAAATGTCTTCTCATTTAGGATGCTATGACTGTAGTAACAGAATATTATTTATTCAAATCAGGTTCTAGGTTTCTTGTGAACGTGCCAAATACCAGAGAAAATTATTGCTAGTGTCCAAGGCCATCTTGGAATGTAGGGAAATGAGCTGTAAACAAATGGAATTCAATAAAGATCTAAAGTACTTTGCTGAGGAGAAAAAAGCACCAATAGTAATATAATTTCCAGTCAGACAAAATAATCATTTCACTGTCTCATTTTCAATAGAATGTCCTATTCTGGGCTTTAGACTCCTAAGAAAAATGTGAACAAACTGAAACTGAGCAAATAAAAATAGTGAAAATGATCAAGATGTGTTACACGGAAGGCAGCAAAAACCTGTTCTCTGGAGTCCTGGGTGCTTGTTGTTTGCTTGCATGTTTTATCACCGACTAGCTAATATTAGAATCACGAAGTTGATTATAATGGGAGATCATGACATTAGCAATAGCACCTAGACTTGTATACCACTTCACAGTGCTTTACAGCTCTATAAGCGGTTTACAATATCTAGTCATGTGTTGAAACATCTGAAAGCAAATAGCTATGCTCAGAAAGCACCAAGGATTCCACAGTTCAACCCTGAGCTATATAAATTCTCTTCTATTGGATCCTGTTATCTATCAGCCCTGAGTGCAAGGCATGGAATAATGGTCTTTTGTTAAAAGAAAACAGGTTCTGATTGAATGGTAGGAAATAATTTGACCAGAACAGATTATCTAGGGAAACCTAAGCTGCTTTCTCTGGATATGATCAGATAGAATTTAGACAGCCATCTGTCAAGGATGCTTTAATTTGGATTCTTGACCTAAGCAGAGGGTTGTGCTCAATAGCTTAAATGCTCCTTTGAACCTCGTTTCTGTGTGGGGAGTTAGGTAAAAGTACATAGGTGCCAATTTAGTACAAATTTATGAAAACCTTGGATATGAAAGAGTAATAGGTTGGTTTTCCACAATGCTTTCCTAATAAATAGTAGATATTAAGACAGTCAGTCTCGGTTTTTTGATTTGGTATATCTTATATGCAAAAAAACACCCTGATGTTAGTATTGTCTCATTATTTATTTAACCAACCCAGAAGTAGTTTGTTTTTATGGATAAATTTTAAAATAGTATTCTAAGCATGACATCTCTCTATCCTTTTACTATAAAGGTAGTCCTTGAGTTATGGCCATAATGGAGCCTGCCAATTACAGTCATAACCATGATAAAATGATTTGGCCAAACCAATTATATGACCTTTTTTGCATGGTCATTGAATAAATTAAAGGTTTGCTGTGAGCATTTTTGCCATAAACAGGAAATGCTGATTTTCATCAAAACTCATAAGCTCCGGTCATGTGACCGTGGAATGCTGCAAATGCCATAAATGTGGCTTAGTAGGCAAGTGCCCAAAGTTTAGTCATGTGTCCATGGGGGAGAATGTTGAAATTTTAAATTTAGGTTGCGAGTATCCCCCAGGTGGGTCCATTAGAATTTCAAGCAGTTGCTAAGTGAGTAGTCATAAGTCAAGGATTAATTGTAGATATATGTTTATCCTACATATGTATATCATTTAAGAAATTGTTTTTTGAATCTTGGAAAACATCTGCTGCATAATTGTAGCAAAATAATACTTAACTGTGGAAGATAGTAATTGCAGAAAAAGAACATTTAAATAACACAGTTAAGGCCATCTGTATATTTTGAAAATGAGGACAAAGGATATGAATTGAGAACATGAATCCGCTAGGGAACTCACTTGAGATTACAAAGCAGCATTTGTTTGTAAATATTCTGTTTGCTATATTAAGTGCATTTGGTTTCTGTTTTGTTTTAGCATGGCTTTTAATTGTTCTTTGGTAAAGGAAAGTGAAACTAGCAAGGGCAATTCCATTTCTCAATTTAAAAGCAATTAAAAATTAATATTCAGGAAAAGGAAGCTGTGTATCTGTAAAAAATGAAATGGTTCAGGAGTTCATAATGGTGTGCATAGATTGATGTACATGTTGAATAATATTGGGTCTTCACAATTGTTACTAAGTAAAAGATTAGGTGATGCTAGTAATGTTCATATGCCTTTGAGTTGTTTTGACTCCTTGCTACTTCCTGGACAAGACTCTGTAACATTTCAGAAGTAGCTCCCGCTTGCCTGCTTCCTAAGGCTGAGAGAGGGTGACTGGCCTAAGGCCATCTGTCTTTGTGTCTAAAGCAGGACTAGAACACATGGTTTCCTGGTTTCTACCTTGGTGTTTTAACTACTACACCAAACTGGCTCTCATAAAGAAGTGAGCCTAATAATCTGGGAGAAATCATGTGTGTTTATAGAAAGGATTGCCTAACTTCTAAATAATTTTTGGTACCTGTCTCTTTATAAGAGAATAAGAACTCCTAAATCTCTGAGAAACTCTTCCAAGTCCCATCCTTAAAATTCAATTCTGAAGTCAAATACAACCTTAATGATCCATTAATGACTATCCGGTTTTTATTGTGATATCAAGTTTTAGCAAAAATCCAGAGAGGTTTGCCATTCTGAATTCCTGAAGCAGTATTCAGATCATTACCTATATTTGAAATAAATAGAAAATATACAACCACCACAGAACTTTTGAAAATGTCTAATTCTGATCTTTTTTTCTGATTGTTTTAAAAGGCTACATCTGTCCCTAATTTTTCTTATATCGGGGCACGGCTATGCAATTATCTCTCTCATCACCTCACGATTAATCCACACAATGGCAACTTCAGACAATTACTCCTTTGCAGGTCAGTACACCCCCACCCCCCACCCCGTGTGTGTGTGTTTAAAAAATCTAATTCAATATTTCCCAGGAAGCTTTCAAGACAATTTTTTTATTCCAAAATTAATTCTGTATGTATTGTTACAAGTTTTAATTCATGTTACTTGTATCAATTTGAAATAGAAGTTTGCAGATCTTGTTATATTGGAAGAAGCTGCCATTGACGGAAACAAGACTCACAAACTTGCTTCCGCATGTATTCTGCATTAGAGCTCTGCATATTTTAAAAATGACTCGGAGTACATGCTAACACAACCCCTTTCTACTATTCATTAAAGCAGTCCATTTTTTTTTCAGATTTCTAATCAAGCATAAAGAAAAATGTTGCTGCTTTAAGATGTTCATTATTAATCCAACAGTTTAAAGCAGCAGTATCTGTTTTCCAAGCTTATGTAAAAGGCTAAAAAAAAATGACTGGTAATACAATATGCTAGAAAAGTATTTCAGGACTAGTGTTTCGCCTTTTAAAATCTTTCTCATTTTGTTAAAAATGAAGAACACTTCTCTTCAAACTTCTTCCAAAGATATTAATTGAAATTTCAAATTGAATAAAATACCTTAACTACAAATGAATCAAAATATCTTCAAATTTCAGAGAAAAAATATTCAGCTTTTGTTATATTAGACATTATTTGTTTCAATTATTGTAAACATTGAGGAGGTTTACTTGCCACAGACTTGAATTTTGAGCATTGTGGAAGAACAAGCAAAACATAGGAGACTGAAACTTTGAATGTCAATTATGTGGTGCTGTTTGCTTTTATATTCTCAAAGGTAAACAAACTTCGTAAATGAATATTTATGAAAGTAAGATGATACTCAGAGTCTGTTTACTTCTTTCAGAATAAATAGACACTTTCTGACTCATCTTGCAAATAAACTAGGCGAAGCGCCTTTGTTCCCCCTTGAGGTCAAGAATGTTGCCTTTGAGGACTTCACCAAGTCAAGAAAATAAAGCCTGAGTTTGTCTGTAAACATGTATTTTTTTCCAATATTGAGGCTGCTTAACTCCAATAGGTACCCCCTAAGCAGCTTACAGATAAAAACAAAGTATTAAGAAAAAGCAGAATTAAAAAAAACACCCTAACAAAGAGGGCTCAGCCATCATCCTAAACCAGCACTTGGGAGAACCAACAGGTTTCTAGCAGTTTGTGGAAAGTCAAAATGGTGGGAATAGTAGTCCCAAAGGTTCTTTTTCAATAGGCAACTGGACTTTCTGGTTTTTCTTTGAAGATGTTTCGCTTCTCATCCAAGACGTTTCTTCAGCTCTGACACCATCCACTCAGAGCAGAAGAAGCTTCTTGGATGAGAAGTGAAACATCCTCAGAGAAAAACCAGAAAGTCCAATTGAGTCTTGAAATAGCACCTTTGGGACAACCATGACCTAGATGACTGAGAATCTCCATAGACATTTGGTGGGAATAATAAAGCCTAGTGGTATGGAATAGTGTTCCACAAGGCAGAAGCCATCACTGAGAAGACCCATCAGTGATATCAGATTATAATGAGCTGTTATAATAGAATTTGTCCCTTGAAGCTTCAGGTACAGAATATTCAAGGTTTGCCTTATGTCAACTTACAACAACTTATTGTTTTGAAAGTTTAAAGCAATTGGACTTTTTATGATACTCCAAAACATGGATAACTTTCTTCAGCTCATATATTTGTCCAATTATATTTCTCTTTGACAACTACTAAGCTTCAGCATGGAACAGAAGGACATTGTGGTTGGATCTTAATCTTCATAAAGGAAAGGAAATAATCTATATTATAAGATCAACATTTTTTACTTCTTAGTACTGCAGCTGAGGTTTGGAAATAACACTGGCAGTGAATGAAGCAGTCCATTCTAAAGTCAAAGTTTGGAAATGTTTGTTTTGTTTTATTTTATTTTATTTTATTGTTATTGCAATAAATCCTGAGTGGAAACCCAGTATTTCTGGGATCCAACTAATTTTGTCCAATAGACCTTTCATGGATATTATCAGCTTTAATAGGTAGTAGCCCTCAAAACATTGGAAAGCATTTCTTTGGTGTTATATTTAGCTATATATGACACATGGACAAGTTGAATACGTATTTTCCATCAGTTGATTTTTCATAACTGGCAGCAAAAAGGCAACGATTTGATGTTTCATTTGCTCAGTTAAATTCAGCCCCTTATGGAATGGGAAATTCTCTGTTTCTTTTGCTTGCAAAATTCTGGCAGCAGTCAGAATTCAAGTCTTCAAGAGTGCTTCTCTAATTGTGTGAGGTATTCTTTCCTCTGGAACAAGGACTATTTAAAAAATTATTTAGTCTTTAGATAAAATATTTTAGTAAAGTTCATTTTGGTGTGCACATTTTTTTAATGTTTTTACTGCAGTATTAATATAGAAGAAATTAACAAGTAAACAAAAACAATTGGAAATTTTCCAGGGCATATTTAACTCCAGATTTTCTGTGCTCTTTATATACTCTTATTTTATCATATATTTTTGTTCTAAAATGCCAGGTTTCATTTTGAATAAGTGAAAAAATCTACTACAATACTGTTTTCTGCAACAACCAGCTTTCTGTTCTTTCTTTGGAGAAGTTACGATAAGTCTATGGAAAACCTCTAATGAAAGATCAGCCAGAGAGCAGAATAAGATACGTGGGGGGTGGGGGTGGGATGAAGAGATTCTTTATCTACATAGTATTTGAAGACCCAAATCCTGATTTGTTCCTGGGTGAAAGTCGTACCAGATATTCTGTGGTGAAATGGTATTGCCCCTAAATACATCAGATTAAAGTTTTACATAGAGTCGTCATTATTTACATATTTTAGTATTATTCAGGGACTCAGTTGAGATGCCTTTTCACAACTTTATCCTGCATAGTGCCTTTTTTTTTTTTTTTTTTACTGTTATGTAGGAAGTGGAAGACTTTGAGAATCAAACTATCCCCTAAATGTACTATTTCTCCTTGGGGTCCCTTTGTGGTCATGTTAAAACAGACTATCAACACTCATGGTGTTGAATGATAGATACTATGATTTTTAAACTTCGACCATGCCATCAGTGATAAAAGGGTTTAGAAATGACATCCCAAGTAACAACAAAGTATATAAAGATGGGTATTTAATCAAATTGCATGATCTATTTGAATGTTTTTTTACTTTGCAACCATAGATAAGTTATTGTATACATGTTAATCTTTTTCCTGTTATCCTTTAACATCATATTTGCCTCAGTTTTTAAATCATGTTTTATGAATTTTATTACCAATAAGTACAAAATTGTCTCTTAGGTGCCGAAAAGAATTTGAAAATCGAGATGGAGCTGCCAAAGGTGATGATGCTGTGAGGAAAAGATTTCATGCATTTGTGCTGTTTTTGGCTGAACTGTATCTAAATCTAGAGGTAAAAAATATTTCTTTCTGGTTGAATTGTTTCTTACAATCTATAATTTTGGACATTTTATAAGGAAAGAGGCTGAAGAATTCATCTGTAGAGCATTAGAACTCAATGAAAATAAGAAAACTTTAATTGTCATATGCCTGCATCCTCATAAAAAAACCACCAGGTGTTCTTGCACTGATTTGCAAATAATTATTATTTTAAATGAACAATTGAATAAAATGCAGAGAACATCTTTTCTATAATATTTCCAAAAATAAATTGTATTTATGGAGATTTTTATTATTTCCTAACTTAACAGTTCAAAAGAGGAGCCAGGGATGTTATTATAACAATGAAGTGGTAGTATGTTTGTACATAATGTCCTGATCATTTTACTGCTAGAGCGATACCTTTCAGTTCAACAGTCACGAATCAAGCTTTTCTACTTCACTAGAATCAATTACAATATGCTACTGTAGGCTTTTTATATCCTCTCATTCAAGTAAATCCAACACGTAGTTAAATTTTATTTGTTTATTAAATTTATATACTGCCAATTTCACTATCAAGAATGTTTCTTAACAAATAACATTTTGCTGGTTTGCAAATGGCAGCTAAAAATTTTTGAACTGAGGAAAATAGCCTTCTTGATGTAAAGTATACTATTATATAATCAGCTGTTTAATTAATATAGAAAAATACCAAATACCTTAGTAGTAAGAACTTGGAATAGTTTTTAATTTTCAGTATTGGTTTTACAAACTTTCATGAAAATATTTTTTACATATTTATAGATTAAAGGAAATAAAGGACAAGTAACCCGAGCTGATATTCTTCAAACTGGACTTCAGGAGCTATTAAATACACTTTTTTCAAATCCTCTGGACAGCAATTTAATCTGTGCAGTAAAACTACTGAAAGTAAGACATTTTTAGTATGAGTTTTTTTTAAAACAGTTGTATTAATTATTAATAGAGCCTCTTTGGTTGTTAATATTAATATTAGTATAAATATTGTGGTGTGATTGTTCTGTTTACCGTTGGAAATATATTCAGCTCTCCTGGCAAAAATGGGGTTGAATATTGCATGTAATCCATGGACAGCCTGTTCTATTACAAGATATCCTAGCATTCAATATGCTGATGATAATCCAACTGTACATCTCCACTTCTGGCTGTCCAAGCGAAGCTGCCAAAATTCTGTTCCCATATCTGAATGTTGAAGGATAGGTTTCAGCCAACTCTTCCAAATATTAATGACTGTAGGCAAAATGATTAGAAGGAATAACCTTGAGGAACAGAATCAAGACAACACTCAGAAGACAAACACAAGCCCAGGACAGAAATGTAGTTCTCACAAAGATAAAAGGTTTTCCATAGTTCTCACAATGTATTCAGACTTGGAAGATTCTATACTTAATAATACTAAAAGTAGTATTAGCATTCATAACTTTACTTTCGTAGATTGATCTACCTTGAAGGGCTGACAGTAGGTCTTGAGACCCACAGGTCTAAGAATTTGAGAGTTTCCATTTTTGATTCTTGAAACGGGCTCAAGATTTAGTGCCCATCTCCTCAGGTTACAACTCCTGCCAGAAGAGTGGTGACAGCTTTAGCCAGGGAGGCTATTGAACAACATTGTCTTCTGCCCCAGTTGCTGGACCAGGGGGCCATGTTCACAGTCACTCACACCTTAATCAACTCCCATGTGGGTTACTACAATGCACTGTACATGGGGCTGCCCTTGAAAAACATCTGGAAGTTTCTCTTGGTCCAGAATCTGGTGGCTCAGGTAGTTGTAGGCTTTTCTGTGGTTATGAATACATCTCTACTCCATAAGGTGCACTGGCTTCTAAAAGGCTTCAAGATTCTGGATATCATCTATAAAGCCATGCATGATATAGGGCATTTATAGGCACGATTGCCTTCTCGAGGGTTGTCCCAGATGCTCCAATAAAGCCCATTCGTGCTCCTGACACTGCCACCGTTTGGGACCTTAATGATGTGCTTTCTGAGTGGGGGCCCTTATTTGGAAACAAACTGCCCCCTGATACCTGGCTGACACTGGCCCTTCAGACCTTTAGAAAGTCTCTCAAGACCTCTGGCTCTTTCCCCCGGCATTTGAGTCCAAATGAGTGGAGCATCAATTAATAGGGTTGCCATTTTATTGCTTCAGATTTATTTTTAATGTATTATGCTGCTTGTTGGGAGGCAGGCAGAAAGATTTGTATTTGTTGTTAACTTTGTGTATGAGTTGAGCAGCCCTACAGATTTTATAAATAAATATATAAATAAAAGATTTGCAGGAAGCATAGACTAATTGAAAATAGGTTAGAAGGCACAGTTCTTATCCAATACTGAACGCAACTCACTTTTTCAAATTAGTTCAATCTGACAGATGTTTTCAGTCATTGCTTTTATTTGTTTCCCAGTTGACAGGATCTGTCCTTGAAGATGCATGGAAAGAAAAAGGAAAGACTTACATGGATGACATAATACAGAAAATTGAAAATGTTGTCTTAGATGCAAATTGCAGCAGGTACTAAGAAAATCCAGTTGTTTCCCAGTTATCTTATGCTGTAAAACAGTTTTGTGTCATTTATAATAGAATGAAAAAAATAGTTTACTTTGTAGCTGTCTTGCTCATTTCCTACAAAAATTACCATTTATCATAGGAAAACTGGACTATGAAGTGTGTGTTAAAATATCTCATATTTAAAATACACATCTTTCAATAAATTAAATGTATACAGTAAAAAAAACGTTTAGAGGATCCTAGGAAATAGACATGTTCTGCTGCCTTTAAAATCTCCTTGAAGTCACTTTGAATAGTGACATAATATTATGTATAATTTTTGTAAGATTAATACCGGCACTGTGTACTAGAGCACTGAAGTGAACTCACGTGGCATTGTAGGATATTTTAATTTTTTAGTGTCTGTTTGCAAAGCTGGATTTTGCAGCATCCTTTTGTTTGCATCAGAGGATTGCTACTAAATGACAAAGTTAGATAACCTCTGGAGTAATAAATAAAGCAAATAACAACCTGAGAGTTTCATATATTCCCTAAATCACGGGTGTCAAACTTGCTGTGTCATGTTACCATCTCATGACATTTCACAACATTTTTGTCATTCATAGAGCTGGGGTGAACGTGGTCTACGTGTGATGCATTCGGCCCACAAGCCACCAGTTTGGCACCCCTGCCCTAAATAATTCCACTTTCTAATTCCATGCTCATTCTTTATTCTTTCATTGCTATGCTTAAGCAGAGTAAGAATGGGGTAGACCAAAAGGAACTCTGCAAACTGACCTGGGCTTACTAGCAAAGCCTTCTGTATTATTCTCTACAGGCTGTGATTTTTACTAGCCCTGCATTACACCCTTAAAGAAAACCTCATTTGTCTTTAGTCCTGCAGTGATCACAGTGTCCATGACTATCTGCTTCTTCTTTCTTATTTGTTGTGCAAATCAGCACATGTTGCAAATTGCTTGCTGGACCTTGAAGATCATTAGGTTACTTCTTGTGTACGAATTACTGCCTGTAATAGATATTAGGGAAAGACCAGAGCTGCTTTTCTCATAACTGTTAAGAGTTAAGAAAATGCTTACACAAACATTTCAGAGCAGACGGTACACTTAGAGCGATAAGAAAAGAGGCCGAATCCTTGAACTCAGTAGAAAGGGCAAAATCAGCAGAAGTGCTAAATTTAAATAACTGTGTTTAACCCACCTAAACAGTGTAGGTTCTTCAAAGCCATGTGTCATGTTTAATACCTATATTTAATGTATTGAGAATCCTGATAACAGAAGTTGTTCTTCGACAATGCATTACCATTAAATTTTAATACATTTTGAGAAGCTATAATAAATTAATCGGGTATATTTTAATGGTAAACGTAATGATTTTATTTTCTACCTTTCTGTTACAGAGATGTAAAGCATATGCTATTAAAATTAGTAGAACTCCGGTCAAGTAATTGGGGAAGGGTACATATTGCTTCAACGTACAGGGAAGCAACTCCAGAAAATGATCCTAACTACTTCATGGTAAAGTATACTGGCATTCTTCTTCCATAGATTATTCCTGAGATAGCTTTACTGAAATAGATATAAAAATGCTAAAGCATACAAGATTAAAAAAATAGAAACATAAATAAATAAAGCATATTTTAATTCTAGAATGAACCAACATTTTACACATCAGAGGGTGTGCCTTTCACTGCAGCAGATCCAGGTATGTTCTAACTATTTGCTTTCCATAAAATAGTTAAAATAGAAATTAATTAAATTTAAATGTTATAGCTCTCAAAGAAGGCAGACAATCAAAAATAGATAGAGCTTTATGAACAGTTCCAGAAAATGCTTTCTGTCCATGAGATGGAATGCTAAGCGTCATGCTAGTTTCATTGTCTGCAGTCACACCAGCAGCATATTGAACTCACTGCTGTTTCTGTCATTTGTAGGCAACAAAGATAGGTAAAATCTAGATACACAAAGTTTTGTGGCAGATCATTATGGAGAAAATCTGTCTATAGGTATAATCCTCACTTAGGGACCACAATTGGGAGTAGCAACTTAGTTGTTAAACAAAGCTATTACAACCATTCTTAAGATGTTACTTCGGTTTTCTTTTATTTTACAGACCTGTAAAATAAGGTCTTAAGTGTGAAAATTAGCAATAGCATTTAGACTTACTGTATATAGTGCTTCACAGTGCTTTACAGCCCTCTCTATGAGGTTTACAGAGTCAGCCTATTGCCCCCAACAATCTGGGTCCTCATTTTACTGACCTCAGAAGGATGGAAGGCTGAGTCAACCTTGTGCCGCTGAACTGCAGCCAGCAGTCAACAGAAGTAGCTTGCAGTACTACATTCTAACCACTTGCGCCACCAAGGCTTAAGATTAGTTGCAAAGTTACTTTTTCCCCCACAATCATAACTGCAAAAGGTTGCTAAACAAGAAGTATATGTATGTGAATGCTAAGAGTACTTGATGACCGTCAGTGATTGCTGTCAGTCATGCTTTATTCCATACCTGCATCCTTCATTCATGGTCTCAGAGCCCTTTTTTTCTTTGTGTGACTTTTCACAATTGTAGTCCTTTGCTTAGCACTTAGTTGCTTTTGACTAATCATTTAAAGCACAGAACGTATCTTTCCACTTTATTGTGCACTGCAGACTTTTACTTTTGTTGGCAGTGAGAATACCATGCTACAGTACAGTATATTGCAAATTATTTAATGAGGAGCTATGCTACTTGAGTGCAAACATTATTTGAAGAAAAGCCAGGGGAAGAGGAAGCTCAGGATAAGCATGATGAAGTACAATAAAATGATACATTTAAGCAAATTATTTCAATGTGCTATTAAGAGCTTACCCAAATTATGTTTTCCTATCAGATACATATCTGTAATATCTTTATTAATATAGTGAATAAATAAGCTTGGATGGGGTACTTCATAAAATATTGATATTATAGATTACCAAGAGAAATATCAAGAACTTCTTGAAAGGCAAGATTTGTTTCAAGGGTATGAAGAAAATGGAACAGGAGCTGAAGACCAGTAAGTTCTTATTTTAGTCTAACTTGTGATGCAGACAAAATCATTTTAGCTTGATCGTTAACATTGCTAAATTGGTCATCACTTTTCAAGAATATTTTTGTCTCACTTTTCAAGAATATTTTTGTCAAAATGTATCATTTTGAAGTATTTGAAGTTTTTATATACAACTGACTGCTCTTTCAGTTTTATTTGCTGATATTCTACTAAATGGTAGCATTAATCAATCTCTGAGAGATCTACAGAGCTCTTTTTACTAATTGTTGCTTTTGAAAAGAATGGCCAAAAATGGGGCGCATGCAGGTGGCGATAGGCAGCCACAGTGATGGGTGGCAGTGATCCCCACAGCCTGGAACAGCTAATTGATGGTATTTTGGGAGGCCAGTCTCAGCTGCTCGTGCTAAATTAGGTTGTGCTGAAGCTGACCAGGCTGTTTGCTGGGAGGAGGCAAATTGCTGGGAGGCAGATGTGGGGGCCAGTAGGTGTGTGCGGCTTTGGCAACATTCACTCTATAAGACACACAGACATTTCCACCCACATTTCGGTGGGAGAGTGCGTCCTATACGGTGGTGGGATTCAGATTTTGTACTACCGGTTTGTGGGCATGGCTATACTGTCAGCCAATCAGAGGTAGCATTTGCTGGTTCTCCAAATCAGTCAAAACTATTGCTACCAATTCTATGAAACCTGTCAGACCTGGCTGAATACCACCCCTGGTCTTGTAGTGCGAAAAATACGGTAGTTTTCAATGAGAGCTTGCCAGTGTTCATCTTATACAAATATAGAACCATAACATTAATATTGGTATTTATCTTTTTATTGTTTTTAACATTTGAATTTTGAAAAAAGTGTATTTAACATGAGTTTCATTGCAGATATTTTGATGATGAAGACGACGAAAAAGATGATGAGATGGATCCAGAAATTGAAGAAGCTTTTGAAAAATTTTGCTTAGAATCCGAACGCAAGAGGAAACAATAAGTTTTACAGAAATGTTGTTTGTTTTTTGAAAAAATTAAAACAACATAGAATGGACAATAAGTAAACAAATGGAATATCCTTTAATCCATATCAGAGGAAATTAAATTTTTCCAAGTATGCAATTTCCCTCTTGTTAAACAGAATCTGCCAAAAAGAAGCAATTGTAAAGTGAAATTCTTTATCTTGAATAATATGTAAATATTATAGTTTATTTTATGTACAGTTAAATAAGCAGTGTTTTTGCTGTAACAAATTTATTTGGCGCGTCACATTAATCTAAAAGTTCAACTTAGATTAAATTTGTATTAAAAATTCAGACTTTTCTGAAGTAAAATCCTTTCAATCATAATTCATTTTGACTTGCTTTTGGAATGAATATTTACATTCTTTCCTTTTGGATAGCTTATAGCATTCACCCCACATTTTTAGGCTCATGAAGTTGCCAAATCATTTTCTTAATAATTTACAAATCATGAAAATTGTAACCACCCAAGGACAATTTGGAGCTGTGCACAAAAATTGGATTTTCAAACAGCTACATTGTCAATTGATGTTTTACTTCATTGAAGCTGTCTTCAACATTATTATTGAGTTTTAGATGTCATATTGATCATTTTCTGAAGTATGGATTTAGATTATCAGAAATGTGTCATGATTGTTCCTGTACCCATTTTCATATTAATAGGTCCTGCTTTAGCCATTGTTTTTTGTCAGGCGTGTGTTGACAAAACAATGATTAATGCTAATCAGGATTACTTTAAAATGTTGGTTAGCAAATCTGGTTCATCAGGTAAAGGAGAAGGTTGCAAAGTTCCCCAAAATCCATGGTTTAGGATACTTTGTAATCTTGATCCACAGATAGCAGCGTAGAAATTCTGACACTGTCCTTTGCTCATGTTTGCAGGGGATAGTAATTAGATTTTTAGACCAGCAACATTGGGCCCTAAAATGAAGACTTGCTGTTTTAGAGGTTTAAAAATATAATATAATGTCTGAATTCGGCCATTTCTGTTGGTTTTCACTTTCAATTTTTTTTAAAGCTATTTTTTTAGTTCAAAGTTCATAATTTGTGTCTCTGTAATGGATGCTAAAAAGAAAGCCCTCCTGTCTCTTTTTAGTTTGCATCACATTTAATAAGTACCTTGTTTACAAAGAAATTTGTCTACTGATTATGTCTTCCCTTTAAATCATCTTTTTTTTCTCTCTAAAATTTTGTCCAGGATACTTGTTAACATTTTTATTCACTATTTTATATTACCTAGAATCTTATTTCCTAACACCAAATGTGTTGAACTTCTGAGCAGTAGTTAAATAACCTATATAAAAACATAAGTTGTAAATATGTATGTAAATAGTGCTGTTTAATATTGCACTGTTATAACTCGGTACAATTTGTGTCTGTTAAATGAGTTAGTATAAAATTACATCTTCTGGTTGTTTAGCTTTTAGTTAACACCATATTTTGCAAAAAAAAAATAAACTGTTGTTGGATACGTTTCATTTGCTTTTTTAATGCTTTCATTTTCATTAAGAAAGAATATTAAATCTTCCTTGTTTCCTTCTGTGCTGAGGAGTAATATCGTTATAGTTGCTGGCAAAGTCTCATTTAAGGCCTGATGGCTACATGTACATATCTATATTTTGTTGACAACAATGTATGTGTGTGTGTGTTGCCATTGCCTTCTGGCAGGATGTTTGTTGTTTTTTTCAATTTCAATCTTCCTGTCTTGTCTAAGGCTCAGTGTACATTTCTTGAGTTTCCTGCTGAAATAATTAACTGGATTCATTCTCATTCACTCTCTTCAAAATCAATCAAGGTCAGATAGGTGCTAAATACGAAAGTGTCCTCTGATTAATCCTCAGTGAAATATGATTTATTCCTTAAAGGATGGTACTCTTTGGCAAGATAAATTTGAATTAATACGTAGCATCTTAAGATGTTCTTTAAAATCATATTTGAAATGTATGATAGGATTATTTTGAAATAACCTGATACTTAAATTAACCTGCAAATTCTTCACATAATTAGTATTCACTTTTGCTGGATAGATATAAAAAGCAGCAAGTTTGTATGTTTTATAATTGAACGAATACCTAAGAGATACAGATAACTGATGTATTGTCTACCTGAGCCTTAACAGGTAGTGTGGCTTTATCAGAAGTGAAATCAATATATAAATTGCCCCTAATTTTACATTTTTGACTTCCCTCGCCACTGTTTTGAAAATATAAAATTTACAACATAGCTATGTTTCTCATTGCAAATCATATTCCTTTTTGCATTAAGAATAAATTTGTTTAGGATCAAGCTATTCATAGTACTGCAACTTTCCATTTTTCAAGAAGGGTATGGATGTAAAAATGTTTCCTGGCCCTCCCTCTCGTCAATTTATGCAACATTTGCATATACAAACTAGCTGATAACCCGGCTTTGCCTGGGTATTTATGACAATGCTGCAGCCTACAATTCCCAGCATTCTTTGCCTTGCCTCTATTGGCTGGAGAGCCTCCAAATTGCATGCCTTGCCTGGTAACCCTCTGCACATGTGCAGTACAGCTTGCAAGTGAAATGTCCGTGGGGCAGTGAAATATCCACTTCGCCCCCCTTTTTGGGGGGGAAAGACCCCGCAAAGGCTTTTGGACCACCAACCCCCAGTGCTGATCTTGCAATGGCAAGGTATGTATGTGCCAAGTTTGGGCGAGATTGGTTGCTCCATGTAGCGTATAGAACACATAAACACACACGTGCCTCACCACACTTCTGTTTTATATACATAGATACCTGTTCACTGCCCAACTGAACAATATTTGTAATTTTCAAGACACAATTTATGTTTGCATTTATTTAATGTATGATTTGGTTAAATAAGACATTCTTTTCCAATTATTTCTCCAATTATGCTAACTATTGATGCAAGACTGAAACTATCGTTCTACGGCATGATCATCTACTAATTCAATATTTCCCTTCAGGAGTTTTTGAGCTTAAGCATTCTAAGATCAAACCATCACATATTTTACTAATAACATTTCTCATTAGAATCAGACTTCCAAAAAAAAAAAATCAGAATCCTATGTGTAGAGGAAATGATTATGGTGCTTTATGCCTTCTATTGTGGTTTTAGAGATTGGGATCTTGTAGGTGCTGGGGTGGACAAGAGCTTGGAAGGCAGATGTGTTCTTCTCTTGATTATTTCCCTGATAAGGAAGGTAGCCCTGTGGCACAGTAATTAAAATGCAGTATTGCAAGCTAATTCTGCTCACTGTCTGGAATTCGATCCTGACTGGCTCTAGGCTGACTTAGCCTTCCAGCCTTCCAAGGTTGGTAAAATGAGCCAAATTATTGGGAACAATACGCTGACATTGTAATTTGCTCACACTGCTATAAACTGGAGCAGTATCTAAGGCAGTGGTTCTCAACCTGTGGGTCGTGACCCCTTTGGGGGTCAAACGACCCTTTCCCAGGGGTCGCCTAAGACCATAGGAAAACATATTTCAATACAAATACAGGTGTATGTGAAAATAATTTTATGGGTCACCACAACATGTGGAACTGTATTAAAGGGTCGCGGCATTAGGAAGGTTGAGAACCACTGATCTAAGGGTAAGTGCTATTGCTATTATGATCACACATTCACAAAGCCACTGGTGCAATAACATCAGGCACCAGAGTTACAGAGGTGGCTCTCCAAAATCTTGGATTATTGAATCTTAGAGGTGGAAGGAGTCATTTGGCATCCAACCCTTAAGAACTGAGATATCCTTGTTCAGGCTCTGATTCAACAAATGAAAAAAGCCATTTACTCACTAAATAATTGGTTCTATTAGTATATTGTTAATAAGCCCAGAGTTGATCTATGAGGCAAGTGGGCGGTTTTTAAATCTGATAAATAAATAATGAAAGCAGAACCTGCCTTTTAGTTTAAGGGCATTATTTTAAATCCAGAATACTAGAACGGTAAAAGCTGTTAGTGGCTTAATTATAAACATATCTTGTACCCCTCCCTACACTGTTTTCTGGGTGGGGAGGTAGAATTAACTCATGGTGGTCTTGATATATCTTAGCAGCTTTCTCTTTTATGATCACTGGAGGGAGCACAGTTCACAAGTCAATTATTTCTACACAAATGTCAAGATCTTGTCTCCTGCAGAAAACAGCTACATTGCTCCTGCTTTTCAGGGCTCCAGCTTCTTCATCCTCAGGAGATACCATTTAAAAAAAAAATGAAAGACTGAGGACCGCATGGATTTCTCCCTGTGTGTATGTGTTTTAGTTCCAACAGTACGGAATACTAAATCCTCTGCAAGGAACAATGTTTACATGACATACTTCAACCATAAACCAGCCACCATCATCTCTACTAGTGTGCTGTGTGAACTCAGATTATATGGTTAGTGTATTATGAGTCTAGCAATAACGCTTAGATTTATATACCGCTTATCAGGGCTTTCAACCACAGGTGGTATTTCAGCCAGCTCCAACAGGTTCTGGAGAACCAGCAGCGATAATTTTGACTGGTTTGGAAAACCACCTCTGACTGGCTGACACCAGCAAATACCACCTGATTGGCTGACATAGCCACGCCCACAGAACCGGTAGTAAAAAAAATTGAATCCCACCACTGCTTTCAACCCTCTCTAAATCTAAAGATTTTCAGTCATCCAGGTCAGGGTTGTCCCGAACTAGCTTTTTCAGGAGGCAACTCAAATTTCTTGTTTTTTCTTTTGAAGACATTTCCATTCCCCACTATCCTGTCAGAGCTGAAGAAGCTTCTTGGATGAGAAGCAAAACATCTTCAAAAGGAAAAAAAAAACAAAGTCCTCTTGAAAAAGCACCTTTGGGATTAGTGTATTATGCAATCCAGCTAAATTAACTGGATACATCACTTCACATGTAGTTTGAATTCAGCCATTACAGTTTACTGAGTTCTACAATGCACAAATTACATAACGGAAGACAAATAAATGTTGGAAGGTAGAATCCAAATTTTTAGAAAAAAAGAGAAGCTTCGGCTTGGAGGATAGTCTGCTTATGACAGTGGTTCTCAACCTTCCTAATGCCGCGACCCTTTATACAGTTCCTCGTGTTGTGGTGACCCCCAACCATAAAATTATTTTCACGTACACCTGTATTTTTATTGAAATATGTGTTTTCCAATGGTCTTAGGCGACCCCTGTGAAGGGGTCATTCGACCCCCAAAGGGGTCCCGACCCACAGGTTGAGAACCACTGGCTTATGAGAAAGGAAGAAAGGATGTGTCCCACTTATTGTCCATCAGAGACTACAGGAAATGACGGCAGCTACTGTATAAACAACTGGACCTGTAGCCCTAGAGTGGTGCTTCCAAGCATCGCATCCACTGAGGAGCATGGAGGTGCCCTTTGCTTTATTCTAAACGCACAAGCTGATTTCACGGGGCTGCGCATGGTCCCATACAAAATCATAGTAGATCTCCAAACCCTTCAACCTTGGGGGAACAATCTCATAACCTTTCTGACCCAGGAAGGACTAGCAGCGAGAAGCGCCTAACTCCTCCATACGGCCGAACCACCGCAAACCCCCCCCTTCTGGGTCCCTCCCAAGCTCCGCCTTCCCTAAAGAGGCGCGTTAGCCCGTTTGAATCCTGACCTCCTCCTCTTTAGCGCCGCCCCTTGAGTTTGTTTCCCACCCGCGCTCTTTGGTTGGTTTCCCGGCTCTTCGTACACCGAGGAAAGAGGGCTTGAGTGGAGTAAACCTGCCCTATTATGTGAGGTACATTTCCTTGGGTTTCCCTGTTTGCACGAGGGGAAGATTAACAGGCGCTGCGTTGCTTCCTGCGGCCCAGCAGCCAAGGAGTAGAAGCTCACTCGGAGCTGGAGGCTTTCGTCTCGGCGGATTACTGGAGGGGGGAAAAATACATATTGTATGTGAGCAGGCAAACGAACTTCTAGCTAGTAAGACCTAATGTACGATTAGCCTTTTTCCCTGAAAATCTATGCGCCGTTTTATTTTGGAGGTTTCAGCACGCCTGGCCTTATAGCGCCTGCTATCTTTTAATCTTTATTTTTTTAATTGAGTTTATTGTTTAATGCCTTTCTTGAAACCCCACCCCAAAGTTGTTGAGAATTGTGTGGCATGTAATTTTAATAAATTATTATTATCTGATCACAACAATGTGATGTCATAGCTGCTGTTTCTTTATTCACAAGAACTTAGGTTATATATTTATTTATTTTATTTATTTTAATCCCATTTATATCCCGCCCTTCTCCGAAGACTCAGGGCGGCTTACA